>PVKM010020413.1:0-23362 GCA_004027735.1 Carollia perspicillata | reverse complement strand
TAAGTGGATTGCTAACCCAGTCATCTTCCAGTCTTGCATTTAAGTGACTATTAGTATGTTCTTTATGAAGTTTCAAGTGACCCTCTATTTTTTGTCATATAAAATATCTGTAAGATATCAGTGACAGTCAGATACCATTTCTAGGGGAAAGCTACTGTATTTTTCTCCAAGGTCATAATTGTACTAAAGCATCCAAGGGTAATGTTCTTAGACTGAATTCTATTTTTTCCCTGAGACATATAAAACAGGATTGATAAGCCTATAATTCAGAACCCACTTACAGGCTTACAGGAAAATTACATATTTCTAACATTCCTGATGAAAGAACATAGGTCAAAGGCAAAAAGGAAACAGGAGCAAAAAAAGTACAAAGTAGATAAAAAATCCCCGAATCTTCCTTGACTGTAGAATAAATTTCTTGGAATGCTAAAGTGTTCCTTTAAAAAATTCTGAGGGCATGTGCTGATAGCTAGCAAACATTGTAGCTGAGTTTCGTGGTGAGCACTCCATGAGCACTAAATGAACTGGATTTCGAAAATAAAATAAATTGGTTAGCTGCACAAGCGAGACATCTTCGCACTGTCCATGTTAAAGGTCTATGGAAGGCTTCCTAAAGATGATTGGTTTACACTCTGTGAATGTCATTTTATCACGCATAACGTATTCTAAACCATTGGAAGCAAAAGAACCGAGGTTTATTCCAACTATCTTGGGTAGGGAGGGTTTCTCCAGAGGTTTTCATCCTTTTCTAGTTTACTTGTTATTTTCAATATGAATTCAATTAAGCCTTCAAACATGACCTGTATCTGATTCTCATCCCCTCACCTTAGTCCCTACCAACCCTACACACTTCGTTTCTCCGCCAAGTCCACTTCCTCCACACTGGGGACAGGTAGCACTCTCTTTGCCAAAGCCAGTCCCTTCATCTTTACCCTTGACAACATCCATTCCCACGTCTTTAGGAATCTTACTCAGTTAGGTGTCCTCTCTTGCTCCGGAATTTCCTTCTTTTCAGCTCTGCCTGCACTTTGCTTTGTGGGCTCAAGTTTCTCGCATCCTAAAAAGAAATTTCCTGGCTGCATGTGTATTCTTTATCAATATACTGTACTGTCTTCCTCAGCTCCCTCTCCTCGGACTTCGCAAAGACTGTCTCCCCTTCACTTTCAGATCATGCTGTCCAGATTCTCGCTCCTAAAACAATGAACATTTCCTTCCTAATTATCCAATCTATTGGCTACTTTTTACTCCCTCTTTTACATTAACCTAATAATTATTCGAATGCCTTCTTAAAACATTCTCCTCTTTGTTTTGTCATTGTTGGTTTCACTCTATCTCCTTCTATCATGTTTCAGTGAGTGTCTTTTTGAGCTTTTTAAAATTCTTGATTTAGAAAGATCGGATTAGGTAAACCATCTTCAAGCTCATTTGAAAATTGTTAGGTTTTGTATGAAAAACTGGCTGATATTTTTTAAGACGTGGAAATGAGACCCTTGTGGGGGTAATTATCAGACTGAATAAGGTATTCATGTCAAACAGTTATTCTTATTTTCCTGAGTAAAGTCACCTGAGAGATGCTTATTTCAACATGTAGTTACCGTCACCTGGATGTGGAGTTGGATACATTGAGCTATTGCAATTATCTTACGATTTTTCATATAATTTCATTCATCTCCTATTTTCTCATTGCAGTTTCAAATGAGCCCTATTTCCTAGGAAAGAATCTGAAGAAGTATTTTAATAATTTTTCTGAGTGCTAATAAGACCAGTGAGTACTATTTCCAAGCTCAGAATCCAGAGCCTCCATATTTCTCGGCTGAGGTTGCTCCATGAGATGAAATTGCTTTCCGGAGCTGTCGCCTTCTGCGAGGAGTCTCAGAGAACCCGACCAGAATTTCCCCATCTCTTAGATTCATTCCTACTGCCAGGCTACAAGTAGCGCTTGAACTGCACACCGCAAAGTTAACCAGTATTTTGCGGTACTCTGTAAATTAGCCAAAATATATGCACAAAAACTGGAGCTGGTCAGAAAGCCACAAAAACAAACAAGCAAGCAAAATATAACCAAAGACATTGAAATAGAAAATGGGATGCAGTAACCAGAGGGGAGAGGGGAAGGAATTTCAGAGGAAAAGGGGACGGGATTATAGGAACAAGTATAAAGGACACATGGACAAAAACTAAGGGGGGTGGAAATGGGAGGGAGGTGGGGAGCACTGGGTGGGGTGGACTGGGTCGGGAGCAAAAGACAGAAAACTGTACTTGAACAACAATTAAAATAATTTTTTTTTAAAAAAAAGAAAGCCACAAAAGATGAAGCTTCACGCTCCTGGCGGTCGTAATGGTATTGCCGGCTTCATCATTACCTCTGCTGCTTCCGGCAGGCATGACTGCAGGCCGCGGGTCTCGCTTGTTTCCATGAATTTTACTCCTGTACGTACATTAAGAATGGGACACACTGAGTCGGAAACCACTAACACGAAGAAAAGTTCAAATTGAAAGTTTCCAGTAGTTCCGTACTTTGCAAACATTGTTATTTGATGACAATCTCATATTTGCCAAAAAACTTAAATATTCTAAGTTCATGTTAGTTTTAGTAGCCACTCATATCCAAACCACGCCTTAACTAATGACAGATGCGCTGTCACATAATGGTGCTGAGTTAAAGGATTTCACTGAATAGGTAAATAAAGGAGTGGTTACATACAGACCAAATATTAAATGTCATATGAAGTGAAATATATATTACAATGTACAGAAATACATACTAAGTATATGTATTTAATGTGTGTAGGCATGCATATATGGATATATAATATACCTTAAATAACTTAAAAGTATTATGTAAAAATAAGATTTCTGCCACATTTTTTCCTTAAAAAAGCACTTGGTTTCCATGAAATTTATGCTTCAGCCACCTTGTAAAAATAAATAACACTCTGAGGGTTAGAATGTGATTCAGAGATACCCAGAGTCTACAATTTATTCCCAACTAGGAGTCAATATAAATTCTGTGAATTTCATCGTATGCTGCCAGGAAACCTATTTAATTATGAAAAAGAAATACTTAGACATGTTGCCAGTTTACGGATCACTGTCCTTATTTGGAACACAAGACCTTGTAAGACCTTTAGAAATTACCCATCATTAGTACCGCTGGCACCTTAGTTCGCCATTAGGGAACTGCACTGGAGTAACCCCAGGGCTCCTTGGGAGATTGGAAAAGACGGTCACGAAAGCACACTGAGGTTTCCTTGCATTCTCTGAGGTTTTGGTGGCTGTTTTTAGTTATTTTAAAACTTGAGTTGGCTTGGTATACTTTCCATATTATGAATTAGATACAGCTGTTCAAATAATAACTTAGCCTTACACGTTAAAGCTTCTTGACTGCAATATGTCTCTAAATCCATTAGCCTACCATAACATGCCAAAGCAAAGAAATGAAATTAAAGCCACAGTTTAAGTACAAAATAAAATATCGTATCCCCTTCTGACCCAACTCTACAAGGTGTGTTCCAGAAAACCAAGGAGTTTCCAAAACTCTTGTTCAGGTTTGAGTGATCACAGAGACGTGACCTAAAGTTTGGTTAGTTGGCTTCCATGGCAAGAAACGTTCCATATGGGTTTAAAGCTGCACTTAGTAAGCATCACAGTTAGGATGTATTCGGTCTCAAGTTACAGAACGTGTCCGAAACCGGAATCCTCAACCAGTATGCTGCAGTGTGCCCTGAATGGACGGTTAGTAGCCAACATGATGATCTTAGGTACAGTTTAGAGGCCAGGAAGGGCCACCTGGGGCGATCAAAATCCCTGAGCAGCTTGTCTCTGTCTGTGAGGCTTCTTACTTGTTTACTCCAGTGTACCAGCAAGTATGATTTCCTATGTAGTCAAAACGTGTAATGATTGAAAATTCCTGTCTAGATAACAGACATTGAATTTTCATTAATGCATGACATGTGGAAGTAGGCTTTCCAGAACTGGTTCCAGAATTGGATCCATGGCTCGATAACGTCATCAAGGACCTGATTTCATTTTTTTCTATTTTACCTTCTCAGCATGTTGACATGTATCTTCAGGCTTGTCGTCTCTTGATTGCAAGATGGCTGGCAACAGCTAAGAGCAGGAGGAGACAAGGGGTCAACAGCAAACTTTTTGTCACGGGGCCTTCTCTTTTACAAGTGCTCTCCCCCACTTCCTTTCGCATTTTTACCTTGTATTGACTGGGGGCTACTCTCATGTGGGCCTGAGAGGAGGATTCCCATGAATGGCTTGGACAGTCTTGATGTATCAGCGGCAGCTGGTATACTGCCACCTGAATAGGAGAAAATAGGAGTCCAGTTAGCAAGAAATATAGAAGAGTAACCACTAGGTAAGCAACCTTTGTGGCTGGGAGATTAATCGAAGAAAGGAAACAAGATGGCATATAATTTTAAGAGTCATAACCAATTTCAAGTTAAAGGGAATATGTAATTTCTTAAGTCTAACTGGTCTTTTCTCAAAGCTTCAAATTTACCTGATTCAATTTTTTATAGCAAATTTAGGATTTTTATTAATGTATAAATAATATGTTAATATATTGTTATAGCCATGGCGATATTTACAAAAAAATTGTAAAACAGGTATGTCTGATAAAAGATGTGTACAAAATATACAAAAACTCTTAAAACTCGACGATAATAAAACAACTCGTTTTTTTTAAATGGGCAAAGGTTCTGAACAGACATCTTGTGAAAAAATATATAAAGAGATGACAAGTAAATGCATGACAAGATGCCCACATTATTTGTCACCAGGGAAACTACAATACTGAGATAACACTACACACTGATTAAAATGGCGACAGTCCAGACCACCAATAGCAACCGTCAGCGATGACATGGCCTTCGTTTCTAATATCATTCTCCAGCAAATGAACTAAGGCTTCTTAGAGAAAATGTACAATTCTGTAGCTGCAGCATGAGGCTGGGTCATCTGGAAGTGCTGCGAAGTAAGGAAGTGCTGAAAACACAGATAACCACAATGTTAAAGGGACGACGGATCCAACTGAAAGAGTTTCCGATGACCGAAGTCACAGCAACTCCAGCTCTAAAACAAACTAATATTGGATTATAACTCAAAGTATAAACTAAATATTCTGAGTCCATTCAGATGTAAACAATGTTTGAATCAATCGATAAACAGTGGAGAATAAACAAATCTCCAGTGCAGAAAATTTCAAATCATGATGTAGGTTCTCCTCCCTCCAGGAGGTAGAACAGAGCTCCCTACGTGTGGGCTGCACACGGTGACTTCCTTCCGAAGAAGACGGTGTGAAGCTGAGGAAAGGAAGGTAACTTCATCGTGGAGAAAGCTGACAAGCACTGTCTCGACCAGCGTCAGCAGTGTCAATTCATGTCGATAGTAAGTGCCACTGATAAGATGTGCTGGGGAACGGTACTTTATCTCTGTGGTCTTCATCCCTAAGTCTGTAACCCTAGCTTCACTGTGAGGAAAACACCAGCCAAATATCAATTTAGGCACATTCTACAAAATACCTGGCTAGTATTCCTCAAAATTCTCTTGGTCCTCAAAGCAAAGGGCTATCTGGAAACTCTTACAGTCTGGAGGAGCCTGAGGAGACACGATAACTAAATGTGATGTGACATCCTGAATGAGGTCCTAGAGGAGAAAAGGATATTAGGTATAATCGGAGGAATTCGGAATGAAGTTAGACTTCAGTTAATAATAATGTATCAATATCAGGCCATTAATTGTGACAAAAATACCATACTAAGAGAAGATGCTGATCGGGTAACTGTATTATCATCACAATTTTTCTGTAAACCTAAAACTTTTCTAAAATATTGAAAGTTTATACACATGTTTAAATGGGAGAAATTAGTGTTGCTACTCTGCAGTGAGTTTTGTTACTAACTTAATGGTGAAGTGCAGAACCACACACAAAATTCAGAATCAATGAAGACTGGCAGCGCAGTAAAGTGAACAAGACCATTGCCCCAGACCCGAGTTCTAGTTTGCTACAGCTAACTGTAGGTGTGACTCGTAGACAAATCCTTTAAGACTCTAGGAACTTGGTATTTTTCTCCTATAAATTGTGGAAATTGGATAAACTGATATTATAGAGCTCTTACAAAATGATTCTGTAAACAAACGACACAATCAAAATCGATAAGAATACCAAAGGGTTGATTCTATCATATTGCATATAACTTGGGAAGTATGTACTTAACTAGATTCTCCAACTGATAAAATATCAGTTTTAATTGTACTGATAATGAAGCCATTGTTTTTTTTAGATTTGGACAGTAAATTATACTGGAACATAAAGAAGGAACAATGCTGCTTTCATCTTGCAAACAGTATATCTGTTAAAATCCTACTTCTGAAAGCATACATGGTGGAGGTAAAAAGGAGAAGTCTTTCTACCTGTTAAGTTCATGTATTCTCAAGTAATATCACACTTTATATAATATCATTTTTAAGCTCCATAAAATGTGTGAGAAATATTGTGCTCAAATACTGCTTTGAGAAGCCATAACCAAAATACAAGCTTATAGAACCTAAGTGTGTCATTGCCCCAGCTGGTGTGGCTCAGTGGATTGAGCACAGGCCTGTGAACTGAAAGGTCGCTGGTTCGATTCCCGGTCAGAGCACATGCCTGGGTTGCAGGCCAGGTCCCCAGTTGGGGGCCTGTGAGAGGCAACTGATGATCAGTTTATCTCTTGCACATTGATGTTTATCTCCCTCTCTTTCTCTATCCCTTCCCCTCTCGCTAAAAGTAATTTTTTTTAAAAAGCTGAGTGTGTCATCAGTTTTCAGTGCAAATAAAAGATTAGGTCTGCTTATTTCTTTCAAAAAGGACCCTGATGGGACGGATTGGATGAAGGTCCTTCATGACTGGCATCTCTAGATTTGGTGGCCTCTAATCCCAGAGTTTTCAAGCCACTTTTGAGCCAAATGTAGAAGAAAGAAGACCCAGCAGCCCAGAAGGGGAGCAGGATACCTGGATTCTAATCCTGCCCTTTTGTTATTTAACTAGCAGTTCCACCTTGGGCAGTATTTTTAATTTTGCTGAGTTTTTTGTTTGAAAAACGAGATGTTGGATTGGATGCCATAATAAACAAATGGAACTCAAAAATGCTATAGAACTGCCCTCTTCTTTGAACACCAGGGCTGGGGATGGGTCACTGTTCAGGGCTGGCTGAGCAACCCCTGGTCTCTGTGCCGAGCCTTGTGGCTAAAGCTCCAGACCTGGAGAGGCCACAGCCTACCTGGAGGGCAAAGGAAATGGTCCGGGGGAAATCGTTTCCATATGCACTTCCAGAGCTGAGAAACAGGGGTGCTTTGGAGCTGACAGGAAAGGGAAGCAATTTATCCCCTTTCACATTGTTCAGAAAGCTTCCTGGGGAGTTCATGACCTTGGCTCTATCAAACACCTTTCTGGGTATTGATTCTTGAAAGGGAGTCAGAAACAACCTTGAGAGTTTACAAGCAACCAATCTCTTCATACACAAAGTTAACAAAATCCGTTTAAACAGAATTCGAAAGAGTAATTTTGCTAATGATAATATTAGGCAGTGCATATTAATGTCATAAACGATGAAGTGTGTGTAGTTATTGCATTTTGCTTAGTCGCTAGTAATGGTCATCCTGAAAATTATTTGAGGCTTTGCCTACTGTTAGGCCAATGGCTAATCAGCAGGTAAAAATAAGCAATGCCTTTGCTTCATCAACTAAAAAAGCGTATAGGGTGTCTGACCAATGTCGTATCTGATACACATGGGGAACATTCATTTTCTGACTTTGCTCTGTATTCTTCTTCCAGACACAGGTTCATATCAACCCACATCGAGAGGGAGAAAATTGAATTCCCCCTAATGATACGTAGTTTTAAAATTCTCACATTATAGCCAACAATGTACACTAAAAAATAAGGTACTTGTGGTCATGGGTGTCCACTGCCCTCTGATATTTTTTCCCATCAGTTACACTGACCTTTGATCACCACCAGGAAATTTATTTTCAGTGGTGCCTGAAGCCAACAGTTATTTTCTTTAAATGGTGTACTTTAAACAGATAGCTTTTCTCCTCGCACCTCTCCAGCTGCCACCGAAGGTTCTGGCAGCGCCTATCTCCAACTTAGTTTCATGGGCTCAGCATAGGAGCAAAGGACCAGCACTACCACTTGCATCTCTGGAGGATATGTGAATATACCACCTTGAAATATAACTAGAACACCCTCCCCAGCAGAATACAAATAACTGATACGTAACAGTAGTGTTGGAGGCAATAAAATGTTCAATTAAAATTGTAGCTTGATTGTTTTTAAGACTAAATGCACGTCAGCCGGGTATACACACATGCAGGAAAACATTGGCTATGTTTCTTCAACTACAGCTAGAGAGTAGACTATCCCAGGGCCATATCCAATATAGGACAGGACATTTCATACACACACACACACAGATGTATTATGTGTGCATCTATATATACACAGGCACACACATACATCTATATATACATATTAATTAATTATGTTGGAAATTTAGGAGATACCATTTTGTTGTGGCACCGACATCTTTTTTTAATTTTAATAATTTAAATTTTTCAATTACAGTGGACATACTGCATTATATTAGTTTTAGCTGTGCAACTCAGTGATTAGACATTTATGTAATTTATGAAGTGATAACTTCAATAAATCTAGTACCCATCTAAATACCCACCATGTATAATTATTACAATATTATTGACTATATTCTCTATGCTGTCCATATCTCCATGACTATTCTGTAACTATTAATATGTACTTCTTCAGCTAATCTCCTTTGTCACCTATGCCCCAAGCTCCTCTCATATGACAACAATAAAAATGTTCCCGGTATCTATGAATCTTGTTTTGGCTTTGCTTGTTTGCTTGTTTTGTTTTCTTGAATCCACATGTAAGTGGAATCATTTGACATTTGTCTAGCTCTGTCTGACTTATTTCTCTTAACACAATACCGTCTAGGTCCATCCATGTTGTTGCAAAAAAGATTTTATTTATTTATTTTTTATGGCTGAGTCATATTTTATTGAATGTATGCATTACTTCTTCTTTATCCACTCATCTATTGATGGGCACTTAGGTTGCTTCCATATCTTGGCTATTGTAAATAATGCTGCAATGAACATATGGATGCATATGTCTTTTCAATTTAGTATTTTGGATTTCTTCAAATAAATGCCCATAAGTGAAATTGCTGGATCCTTCATTGTCTCTTGTTATAGCCTTTGTTTTAAAGTCTATTTTGTGTGGTAAAAGTATTGCTACCCCAGCTTTTTTTTTGTTTTTATTTTCATAAAATATCTTTTTCCACCCCTTTACTTGCAGTCTGTGTCTTTTGATCTGAATTGAGTCTGTCGTAGACAGCACATGTAAGGTCCTTATTTTCTTATCCACTCAACCATCATATGTCTTTTGATTAGAGCACTCAATCCATTCACATTTAAAGTAATTGTTGATAAATATTATTCATTGCCATTTTATTATTTATATTTTATCTTTTTTCTTCTTTTAAAGAGAACCCTTTAGCATTTCTTGATATGCTAGTTTTTTCTTGTCTGGGAAGCTTTTTCTCTGTCCTTTCATTCTAAATGATAACTTTTCAGGATAGAGTAGTCTTGGTTGTAGGTTCTTGCTTTTCATCACTTTCAATATCTCTTTCCAGTTCCTTCTGGCCTGAAAAGTTCCTGTTGAGAATCAACTGACAGTCTTATGGGAGCTCCCTTGTAGGTAGCTAACTGCTTTTCTCTTTGTCTTTAATATTTGTCATTTTAATTATGATGGGTCTCAGTGCCAGACAACATGGGTTCATCTAATTTGGGACTCTCTGAGCTTCTTGGGCTTGTATGCTTATTGCCTTCATTACATTAGGAAAGTTTTCTATGATTTTTCAAACATATTTTCAATTTCTTGCTCTCTCTTATCCTTTAGTCACCCCCATGATGCAAATGTTGGTATGCATAAAGTTGTCCCAGAGGCTCCTTAAACTATCCTTATCTTTTGGGGTTCTTTTTTCTCTTTGCTGTTCTGATTGGTTGTTTTCTGATTTATCTTCTGAATTGGTGATTTGATGCTCTGCTTCGTCTATTTTGCTGTTGATTCTCTGTAATGTAGTCTTCATTTTAGTTAGTGTATTCTTCATTTCTGACTGTTTTTTACTGTTTTCTATCTCGATTTTAAGTTTCCTATCTGCTTATTGAAGTTCTCACTATGTTCTTCTACACTTCCCCTAACTTAATTGAGCATCCTTATAATCAGTGTTTTGAACTCTGCCTCTGGGAGATTGCATGTCTCCATTTTATTTAGTTCTTTTTCTGAACTTGTTACTGCTCTTTCATTTGAGATGTGTTTCTTTGTCTCCTCAGTTTATCAGCTTCCCTGTGCTGGTTTCTATATATTCAGCAGAGCTTCTGTATCTCCCACTCTTAGTAGAGTAGTGTATGTAGTCGGTGTCCTATAGGGCCCAGTGGGGCAGCTTCCACAGTCACCCAGACTGGGTGCTCTGAGTGTGCCTCTGGATGGGCTGTGTACATCCTCCTGTTGTAGTTGAGCCTTGACCGCTGGTTGGCATGTCATTGGGAGGATCTATTGGCTGGGAGAACTGGCTACAAATATGGAGGAGGGTCTGTTGCAGGGACCGACCCCACAGAGCAGAACATACTTCAGATGGGTTCAGGTGCTTGATGACTCTGCCCCTGGAGTGTGTCACTTATGGAGATAGTTGTATGGTGCCCTGGCATGGTCTGAAGCTGGCCACCAGGTGTGCTAGCTCTGAGGCCTCCTGGAAGGTGCAGGCAAAGGTTGCCTGCCACCAGTGCCCTGCCTGGAGCCAACCAGCATGATCTGCAGGGCAATCTGTAGATGGCTGCTACTTGTATTGGGCTTGGAGATGCCCAGGAGAGGCCAAACTACAAATTAAGGCCAGCTGTTGCTAGTTCTGGGCCTGGGGCCACTTAGCAAAAATGATGGGGCATGCTGAGGCCAAATGCTGCTTGTTTGGGGTTTGTGAACCTTGGAAAGATTTTAGGAAAGTCTACAGCATTAACAAAGAGAGGATATTTTCATGGAAAAGCCACTGAAAATGGCTTGGGCGGACTTGCAAGTTGGGTGGGGTCTCAGGAAATCATTAAAGTAGGGGAAACAGTGTTAGCCAGGTTGATGAAGATGCAAGTATGGTACCTGCTTTCTGGCTCTGAGGGGCAGGGCTCAGTAAAGGGACAATGGCCTCTGCCAATACTTCTGTCTGGGAGAAGCTGCTTCTACAGCCCTCAACCCAAAGCAAGACAATTCAGTTCCTAGCACCTTTCAAGCTGCTGCCCTGGTGGTAGAGCTCAGAATGAGTGAGTCCAAGTAAGTCAGTGTGCAGGCCCTTTAAGGGGAATGCCTGGGAATCCAAAAGCCCTCTGTCTCACTCAGCCACAATCTCTGCTGGTTTTCACAGCCAGAAGTTACAGGAACTTCTCTTCCTGGCACTGGAATCCTGGGATTTGGGGCCTGGTGTGGGACTGGGACCCTTTGCTCTCAGGGTGAACCTTTGTAGCCAAGATATCCCTCCCAATTTTTAACTGCCGCACATGGGTGTGTGGGACCAGCCCACTCAGTGTCTCCATCCCTCCTGCCAGTCTCAGTGGGTCTCTTCCTTATATCTTTAGTTATAGAACTCTTTTCAGCTTAACTGCAGGCAATTCTGAATGATGGTTGTTTTGTAGTTTATCATAATTTTGATATGGTTGTGGAAGCTTGCACTTAATTTACCAGCTCCACTATCTTGACTGGAAGCTCCAAACAGCTTAAGTAGACTTTACTGAATTAATAAAAGAATGCTCTATAGAAATTAGAAAGTGCTGTAAGCTTGAGCTTTGAATTAATAATACCCCATTAGGAAAAGGGTATTATGAGAAAGAACAGTCTAAAACTGAAATTATATAAAAAAGGAAACAAAACAACCCACAGAGCTGTAATATTCTAGTGAGCAGCACACATTGTTCCAGTGTATTGTACAAGGTAAATGTCTGCTTAGGGATGGGTCACTGGAGCAAACTCCAAAGGTAAGAACGTGAGACGATTTCCAGGGAACGATTCTGTCAGGAGGCTACAGGGTTTCCACTGAGCTCCTCTAAACCCCTGGGGTTTAGGCAGGAGATGTAACCAGGTATAGCATTTTATACTCTTTAACAAGAAAAACCCAAGTCTTTTAATATATTTTAAATAACACGTTACTTTCTTAGAGTGAGTACGTCGTGTACCATGAGAAATACATTGCTCTCTCCTGAAAACAGACCTGCTTGCTGAGAAAAGAGGTACTAGGGACTGAAAACTAGAGAACCGGATTGCCTTTAGTGACCGTATGTCTAGATTTTTTTTTAGTGTATTGGTTCTTAATGAGATCTGAATTGTGTCTAGAACTGGAGTATCAATATAAGAATATCAACAACCTGATTTTGTTGTACTCATCCTCAAAAGAATTGTTAGTTACTACTATTGGGGGTGGGGTGGTTGTGTCCTAATATGAAAGAGAAACTTAAAAGTAATGACATGAGATAACATTAACTGAGAGGTGACTATAGGTCACATATGTGATTTACTGGAGAAATGCTTGTAACTTCTTCATCAGCTTGCTACTGAATACCTGAATTTAGGTACTTAAATCTTATTTCCTTAAGTCCTCAAATATTCTTAATCTCTCTCTCTCTCTTTCCCCCCTCTCTTCTCTTTCCCTCACCCTTTCTTCCTCTCTTCCTCTCTCCCTCCCATAAATATAATATGATGTCAAAGCTAGATAAAGGCACTTTCCAATTTTCTCAAGAAATCCAGAATACAGGTTCCTACGAATTAAGTAAACTGAATGGTCACACAATGCTAGGAGAGATTCTCTATATGACTATAAGCATTGAATTATCATGACTGTTTTGTTTCATTTCTTAAAAAAGAAAAAATTCCAGTACATTTATCAGTCTGTCAGCTTACTAAAACTTAAATACAACCATTATATAGAATTGCTTCAATGACTGAAAGATACATTTGAAAAAAAAATAAGCTTGCCTCTGGGTTCCATTTAAATGAATCATCATGTTTTAAACATAAATAACTAGGGGCAAAGTTATTGATAAATTAAACTGCATAGTATTTGTCAAAAAGTGAAAATTCAGAGAAAATAATTTCAAAAGCTTCTTTATATTTGTCCTTTGAGGAAAGTTTTCTCTTTTTCAGGACTGTTTAATAATTTCTTAGTGTTCCTTCTATGTTAATCAGGGCATTCATTTTCACTAAGCAATCTCAAAGCTATGCAAGAAAAAACCAGAATTGTTCGAAACCACTGAAAAACCAGGCAAGGCTGGGTTAATGTACAAATACCATGTCATGAAGTCTCTGTCAAGTCTCTGAAACTTGCCCTCTCTCTCTCTCTCTCTCTCTCTCTCTCTCTCTCTCTCTCTCTCTCTCACACACACACACACACACACACACACCATATAGTCCTACTTATCTTTTTAATGATGTTATTCTTAGGAAAACTTGCCCAGAGTGGCCAAGCTAGGCTAGCAAAGTGTGTTTCCCAGAACAAATTCCAGATATTAACAGGGTGAAGAATCGTTACAAATAATCAAATTTGGGACGTATTGGTTAAATCGAAGTTAACAGTCTCCTCTACTGAGGCTTCTCTGAGCCTCTAGTACAGTGTCATGCTCGTGACTCTCAGAGAGGGCTACAAATTGTCCCTGCAGCCATTGCCCAGATTAACTGCCCACAGAATCCTTTTCTTTTCCCTCGTACTGGAGCCGATCTGCTGGCACCAGTATTATTAGGAAGTAAATAAGGAAGCACATGATAAACTCTCTCAGCACCGTCCCTGTGGGTCTCTTTTCTTGGTTGCCTGGTTTAATTTATTCTTTGAGTACAGTCATGAAGTTTGAGATGGACTCTTCATCTGAGTCCTGTGGGGGAGCCTCTACCCCTCACTTCTTCCATCGGAAGTGGAAGTGTGTCCATAGACACTCCGGGATTATTTACTTTTAAGACCTTGGGGTTAGGGGTAGTGTCTGAAGTAGGGACTCACCTGTTTGATCTCACCGAGGGAGAGCAACAATCGGATGTGAATTAATTCTCTGACCACATCCTGCTCACTAAGACAAATTTATCTCAGTAAATTTAAAAATAAAATATAAAACATATTATCATACAAATATTTATGTCATTACCTAGCATGCACACTATAACTTGTATCTCTCTTTTCTCTAGGGGAAAATCTCATAATAATATTTTGTGGGAAAAATGCCAGGATACAAGATGACATTAAAATGTTCTTCTTTACCCAAATTAGGTGAACACAGACAGAACATTAAGGAATTTGTTATATAGGAAGACCAAAGCTCATTCAAAATAAAACAGCAGTTGGAGAGAATTGACTTAACTTTCTTCTTCCTGGTAGCTTTCAATCACATCAATGACATTTTCCAGTGAATTCATAGAAATTCTGTTATTACAGACTGTGCCCTATCTGCATAACTTGTTTTGCATTTCTTGGCAAGCTCTGAGGGACCGCGGTTTGATTTCTGTATAACTGATCGTGGGGAATGTGTGTTGTAACATGGAGGGCATGGTGCAAAATGTCAGAGTGGGAAGTTAGGCATCGCATCTACCGTGAGGGTGGCCACTGATTCTAGAATGCCCTTCTGTCCCATGCGTAACCAAAATCCTGGCATTTTGTGGAGCTTCAGTAAATATGTGTTGAATTCATACATAATAATGGAGAAAAGCAAATGATCATATATCAATATTATAAACTTTTGACTTTTGATTTAAGGAATGTTGGCTTAATCGCGCTCAGATTAATTGGGCTCAGAGTCATGTGATGAATTCATCACATGACTTATCTAACGGGCATTTGTTATTTTTGATTATATATGCCTTCACATAAACCAATCTGCTGGCTGGTGACTTTCCAAAGGATTTTTCATTTTCTCACATTATTCCACTAATTGTTATTTTCTATGTATTTTCCTTTTTATGTTTAAGTCATAACCAAAAATTGTTTTATTAGTTATTATGTCTTATAATGTTAGCCACTTTTTCTAAAATTAAGCATTGATTGAAATGATTTTATTTTGAAACACAAAATTGTCAGACATCTCTTTACACTCAGGGATGTAATGAGAGATCATCAAAACCTGAAACTATTGCATTTGGGAAAATTCTAGAACCAACAAGCCCGCATGCCATGTAACATGAACCAGGTGGCAACAATGTGATGAATATATCTCTAGTGATATTAGCATATGAAGTAAGTAAACAGATGAACAAAAACCCAGGTCCCTGGAGAATTAATGACAAATTCACAGGATTGGAACGGGCTCAATATACTTTGTATGTTACATAATGACGCAAATTATGTTTTATTTCATACTTAATAAATGAGCCATTAAATGCATACATACCAATTTACGTTACATGATATGCTTACCAGAGAAATTATTTAATCAATGTTTTATCTATGCATCTACTCTTCCAGTTGCTGTTCAGGAGAGGTGACTTAATGTGTGGTCTAAAACCACATTCCAAGCTATTTATTCTTTCAGCCTATTTATCTCAAATTCCATTCGATATTTTCTTTCCAGGAATTTTCCTTCCTGTTGTAAGGCATACTTTTTACTGATTTTAATGTCTCTAAGGCATTCCTGAGTTCTAGTTGCTGAACTCTAGTCCTGTGTACACTCTTCAGCTTTGGTTTGTCTCCAGAAAGGGCACCGTCAGAGGGCTCTTTCAGGGGCCTTGCCATGCCCATTGGTACTGCCACCATCTGTGCTTCCAGCCTGAGATTCTTGCTGCTCAAAATGCAGCCCTGGGACCAGCACTAAGGACATATCTGAGTTTGGCAGAAATGCACATTGCCAGGCCTGCACCCAGATCTACTGAATCCGAATCAGCATTTTAAGGAGATCACTGGATGATTGTATCTATATCATATGAGAGGTAGTGTCTTAGAACATTTCAATAGGGTCACTAAAAATCACCTAATAAAAAGTATAAAAGAATCACTGACTGTGTGGTTTTCAGAAACACTTTTCAGTACATATTTAAATGCCCCTGCTATTCTGCCATGGAGCCCCCACGGGGAAGGACCAGAGTAGCCCAGACCAGCCAATTTATCCCTGGTTTCTGTTTCCCTAGAGCCGTATCAAATTGACTGATCCTCGGATACCACTCTGTCTTTTGGGGCTTCTTTTAAGTGGCTAGTTATAATTCATTCAGGAAATAATCTCCAGCCTGTCGTTTTGTTTCCTGTTTGATTGAGTGTTACTCTGCTTTTTATGTGAAACCTATATTCACTCCAGCAGCATTTTGTTTATGGTTGAGCTAAATTTCCAGTTTTAGGACTACTTCTTCCCCATCCTGTGAAATCTGCCAGTATGCAATATGCAAATATAGGCTTTCAGAAGTGAAAGGTGTGGGCCAGGCATAGCATAGAGAAACCGGTGTTGGCACACTGACTTAGAACACAACCTTCTTTACTCTTTCAGTGTGAAATGGATGGTGGCCTGTCATCCTTTGTTGGTAAGTGCACGTGTACATTCGGTAGCTACAACCTCCATGAAACCCAAGAATCTCCCTGCTTCTCCATCCATACAAACACGGTGCTCAGTACAGAGGGAACACTCAGAAAATGAGGCAAGTGATGTTGTTCTCTTTTCACTCTAAAACACAAACAAGTGAAGAGGAGGCAAAATTATTTTGAAGTTTATAAGACACTTGACCATAACAAACTCAAAAATCCTTTGATGGCACTCTCTGTTTATAGCAAAAAAAAAAAAAAAAAAAAAAAAGGAAAACATACAACAACAAAAACCTTCTGCAGTAGAAAAATAAGACCTAAGATAAGGAGTGGAAAAATAATTTTGCTAATTGCTTCCCCTTGACACTGGCAAACATTACAGCCAGGTAGTGAGGTAACTCAGGCTCAGAGAAATACCAGGTTTTACCTTTAAACTGATACTTCCTTCTCATGCTGAAAAATCACATTAGGGAATTGACACAATTCAAAACCCAAGTGAGTCAGCAGACATCAAATAAAAACACCCACCAGCGCTGACGCAGATCTCAAAACCCCTGGCTAATTAACAAGGCTTCAAGGCCTTAATGGCCTCCAGCAGCTGGGAGGACATAAGTGGGTGGAAGAAAACGCCTCCCCTTTCCCATAACCCTGTGTTCCCATAGTTCCCCATGCTGCCCACCCACTCAGTTAATTTTCTAAAAGCTTGCTGATACCGAAGATGGGAATAAGGACTCCTCAGTGCAATGAAACTCAGACAGTGATGAAATTAGAAGAATAAGCAGCATCCTTTCTACAACAGGTAGGTGACATCTCACACTTCTGGAAAGTCCTCGGTCAGGTAAAGGCACCACACTGACTCTTCTATCAGCCTTGAGAGCCACCAGCTGGAGCCCAGCAACATTCACAGGTCTGAAAGGGATGGCACTGCTCTGGGCTCCCTAGGCCAAGCCTTTCGCAGCTGGGAAGAGGGAAAACCAAGTATAAAATCTTGGCAGGATTCCTCAGAAATCCTTTGCTTTCATTCATTTTATCTCCCAGACATGCCCTGTCCCCATAATAGATTATCTTAGTAGCCTGTTTCATGTAATGACCTCCAAGCATCCATACAAATCCCAAAGAACCAGTACATGTTTTATTGCCCATGTTCCTCCTGAAATCCTCCCTAGATCTCAGTAACTAAAAATATTCCAAAACCCCGTTTCTGAAGAGTGCTTCTGTGCAGTGGAATTCTGGGACTGCTTTGCCTGTTCTGTTCACTGAGGTCGGTTACCTTTATATTCAACATCTTTCACGTCTCGTGTGCGTAAGTGTTTGCGATTCACTCTGGAAGAGGTGGGACAGAGCCGTAATACCCTGTGCTCACATGCATTTATTTTTCTCTTTCAGACCAAAGGGATTAAACGAAATGATCTCATTCCATATGCTAATGTTCCTGTGAAAGTAACACATTCCCTTTTTAAAAATACATGTCTGCATCCGCTCTTGCTGCCAGTCACGTCCGTAATTGGGTTTACCTGTGTGCCATCTTCCCCTACGTGGGCGTACTTAGTCCCCAGTGAAGCCAAGTCCAGGGAGTGGATGTTGTTTAAAAGGACTTTTAAGATCTTTCTTCTGGACTCCTTGCAATTGCTTAAGAGAGTATTTTGCCTGCTAAGCACACCCCCACCCCCATTTCTGATTGTAGCTCTCTGTTTACTGTGAACTCCTGAGCACTTCCAGGCTTTAGCACCTTTGCCCTCTGGCTAAATACTGCTCACTATTCCACTAAGATTCAGACCTTGAAATTCAACACTTGGAGCTAATGAGAAAAACCTGTTATGTAGAAAGGAAGAAGCACTTCAGGAAAATTTTAAGAGGAGTTATGTAGACAGAGAACTTGTTATTGTGGAATAAACCACACATACTGTTTAGCAATTTCTTTTAAGCATTAGGGCTTTTGTGAGTTTCAGGGAGGGAATTATTGCTGCTGTGGCAAAAAGAAGGTATAATAGTGCTTAAGGTCAAAGGTTTTCATTTTAACCAGAGATAAGAAAACCTAAACTTTCAGGTTGTGCTGCTTGATTTAGTGTTAGGGAATACCAGCTGCAGTGCAAAGAATGGCCTGTCTCTCGCATTCTCCGTTCTCTTAAGTGTGTGACCTATTAACTATGCTGACATGCCTCAGGTAATGACTATATTAAATTTTCATTTCAATTCGATTAAGAGCATTGAGTATCTGCAAAATGCAAAGCTCACACAATGGCGTACCAGATCATCCCAGTCTTCCAGAAGCTTTTGGTCCAGTAAGAGAGGCAGAAGAGCCCACTGCAGGGGGCGGGTGAAGGCAGGCAGAAGTTTCTGTCAGGAGTTTGGTTGTACACTAATAGCTATGTAATTATTTAAAGATTAATATTAATTAAACAAGCTTCCATTGGCTACCTATTTTGCTGGTACTAGTGGTGGTGATGGTTTGGAATTTTGGTGGACAGTAGCCTTCTGATCACGGGTGGGACCACTAAAGGGGAGCCATGGCAAGTTTTTAGGAAATGTCACAGGAAGGTCACCATATTTAGGTTACATTAGAAGAAGAAAAGTTGGAGGCCCCTGGCAACCAATTTTGACAGTCCTGGCGAGAGGTAACTGGAATCCACACTGGACAGTAGTCATAGACAGAGTGAAACAGAGGACATTCTTTTATGAAGCCAGAGTATGTCGTGCAGTTTTTGAGAAGAAAATGCCCAGCCACGTACCTAATATTGGTGGTTGAATGGCTAGAGTTTGCATTGACACTATCCGGCCTCGGTTTCTGCTCGGCGCATTACTATGTAACATTGGATGAGACAACTTGCCTCTTTCCCTCTCAATTGCCCTGTCTCTAGTAATACTAGTTATACCCTGGCTGGTATGGCTCAGTTGTTTGGAGTGTTGTGTAATAACTGAAAGATTGAGGGTTTAATTCCTGGTCAGGGATATGTAGGTTGTGGGTTTGATCCCCGGTCTGGGCATGTAAGGAAAACAACCAATTGATGTTTCTCCCCCTTCCTCTCTCTAAAAAGCAGTGAAAAAAAATGTCCTTGGGTGAGGACAAACAAATACATAATTAAAACTAGTCGTATACATATCATGATACCGTTCTCGGGAGTAATGATTGTATAAAGGTGTAACACAGAGCCAGGCCGTCAGTGAGTTCTCAGAAATAGCAGCTCTTGTCGATATCGCGCTGCAGCTTTTATCCGCACGGGTTGGCTTTATCAGATGGAACAACTAGATTGGGATAAACCCACCTTTACAACTGGGTCTCACTTATCTATTCTCATTACTAGACGTATGACTTGTCGTGTGGTTGTATTAACATCAGTTGACACACTGAAATGAATAGGTAGAGACTGAAGGTCTGAATCCCAAAACTCAGTTGCTGACGGGGATCTAACAAGTAAAATCCTAGTGTACACTGAACCAGATGAAAGGAAGATCTGATGGGACCCGAAACATGTGTGCTGTAACGAATGGAATTCAACTAATTTATTTATTTATTTATTTATTATTATTATTTTTTTTTTTTGGCCCAGTAAAATGTCTGCAGTGTCTGGGCTTGCAGCTCTTTGTAGAGCAGAGTAGCTTAGAATAATGTTTTTGACTGCGATCCACAATGAGAAATAGATTTTAAAATATCACAAGAGCACATATGTAAATACCTAAAAGAAAATGTCTCAAAAACAGTACTTAAAACATATGAATCTTATTATTGATTTTTCTGGTTTACTGATATTCTGTATTCTATTCTGGTTCATTCCAGTCTAGTCCACTTCTTTAAGTTCCTTCCTGTTTATCCTGTCCCACTCAGATAAAATCCTGAGCCAGATCTTCTAAATTTGTGTTTCGGGCCACTAATGGGTCCAAACCCACAGATTATAAAACTCTGGTTTATAGAAATGAATCAAAATTATAGAAATGAATAAAAAAAAGGGGGTGATTGATAGATCACCCCATCAATAAGGATTATTGACGTTAAAAAGCATAGATAGTATAGAAAGTATAGGTACAATCTACTGCAATTTATGTTTATTAAATATGAAGAAATTTCTTCTTACTTTTGAGATAAAAATATAAGTAGAAGTTACAGAATTTCTCCCTCAGCATCCCTCGGGGAGGTCTGAGCCAAGCCCCCACCTGTATGACGTTGAGCCAGTTAATTAACTTTGCAAACTTCAAATTCATCTGTAAACTGGGAATGGGGCATATATTCATACATGGGTCGGGAAAACTTAATTAAACATCATGTTTAAAGCAAATAACATAGCGCTTGCTCACCCTACAAGTAAATAATGCTGTTTTTAAATTGATATTAATTAAAAAACTTTTATTGACTACCTATTGTATGACTATATGCCAGACACTGAGAGGGCACAAAGATCAATAAAAGATAATACATGATGATGGTGATAATCATTGTGATGAAGTAGAAAAAAACAGATGAAGAGAGGTGAAAACAGGCATTATAATCTAGTAGGAAAGCCATCTTATAGAAATTCTATAAAACGAGGCAGACTATAACGGCTTAAAATGCTTTAATGAAAACACATGCTGTACTGTGCCTGCCATTTGCGTGAAACAAATACCTGTGTGTACGGGCATATTCATGCATGAGTGAGTCCCAGGTTTGGCCATCACCCTGCCACCAGAAGAAGTGACATGTTATGTGCCCCTCATTCATGCCACTGGCCATCTAAGATAAAACAAATAGATGCGATTATCGAATTTCTCGTAGTAATATTTATTTAATCAAGTGTGCAAACTTCTGAAACAATAGAATCACAACTTTTTTGTTTTGGACAGACCACTTGATTTGCCTTGTAATATCATAGAGAGGAAATCACGGCTGTTACACTTCCTTTCCCTTTACTCAGTAATCAGAGAGCAAAGGCATCTAACTCCACAACGTGACTCCCTGAAGTCAAGGAGACTTAAGGTTGCATATTAATAACCTGAGTTTCTTCAAATGAACTGAAAATTAAGTTAAACATTTTTATAGATACATCACTTTATAGATCAACAGACACGGCTATTGTAACCATATTACTAATTCTTTTCACATAACTATTAAAGGGCCATTTTCAAGCATATGTTCATTTTTGTATCTTCTCCCTTTTAGCACTTCTTTTCTATTTTAAACCCAATGGAAAATCTCCTTAAATAGGTCTCATGTTATGGAGAAGGTAGAAATGGGATTCAGATTTATTTTTTGATGCAGTAAATTATGTTTCATCATTCAGAGGATGCAGCCTATAAGGTGACACATTGTAGCCAGATAGAGAAGTGACATTTTTCAATTGCTATTGACTGTGGTTCTGTTTTTATTAACCCTCTTGCTGGTAAATCTAAATGCAGCTCTGTGGAATCAGATGTGAAATAATAACTTCCTTTAGTGCCATTCAGGCAATGGAGAATGATTTTCCATTTGTGGAAATACCATCGAGGAAATAACCTGCAATAGCAATTTGTCAAAAAAAGAAATCCATCACCAAATTTGATAACGCTACTTGAGCGGGAGGCATGTAGGCAGTTCCTCGGTTATCATTTGACCCTGGGTGTCCTCCAGGTGATCAATCTCCCCACTTCTTTTATTCCTCCCGCATTCTCTCAGCCGCCTCTCTCCCTTCACCAAAGACACTGGCAGCTGGGTTTCTCGTTCGGCATGTGGAGTGCATGCAATAGCTTTCAAAACACTGTCCCGGACATTTTCTCAATACAGTGACGCTGTGAGGTCGACAAGGTAGGACCATTATCTCTGTTCTGTAAAAGAGGAAACTGAAGCCACGATCACGTGGCTTGTCTAAGGTCATGCATCTCGAGAGGCAAGTGTGTAGATAGCACCTCTTTCTGGGTCGTTGCTCTTCGGAATACTGAGGCATTAGGGAGAAAACGAAAGAAGTCATAGAAACCAAGAAGCCCTCAGCCTGTGAATACTGAGTGTTTAACCACTTTCTTGTTGACTGAGTCATCATTTTCTTAATGATTTTTGAGTATCTAATCTATTTGAGAAAGTGTATCAGTTATTTATTGCCACACAGTGCTGGGTAATAAATCAGCCCAAGCTCAATGGCTGACAACGGTAAGCACCTGTTCTTGCTCGGGAGTTACTGGGTCCGCTGGGTGGTTCCTGGGGTCTCAGAGGAGCCTGCTTGCGTGTCTGCAGAGCGCCGGAGACCAGACAGATGGCTCTGCTGATCGTGCCCGGACTTCCTTCCCTGTTTAGATGCTGATTGGTGTCGGAGAGTGTCCCAGGTGCCAACCACGGCTGGTCAGCATCTGTCAGATTAGCCGGTCTGGTTGGTAGGGTGGTGACAGGGATCCCGGAGTGTGAGCAGTAGGGCCGAAGACCTTCTGACACGCAGGCTCTGGAGTAGAACACTGGCACTTCCACCGCACTCTGTTGGGTGAGAGGACTGGAAGGCCAGACCGGGGTCAAAAGGCAGAAAAACAGGCCCCATCTCTTGATGGGAAGAGCTGTAAAGTCACATAGCAAGGAGCTTGAATACAGAGTGGGGAGTGTGGGGCCGCTTTCCCAATCAGTCCAATGCACAGAAACAGTCCCTCATCACATCCGTAAACAAGGCTTTGGAGAATACCAAGATGACTAAACTACGCTCTTTAATATGCGTGAGTTTATAGTCTGGTAAGAAAGAAAAAACATGTCAAAATCTCATTACAATACAGAGCAATGCTATTAGGCATGAAAATGAAAACCTTGATCTACCAAGCTCAAGAGGGTAAAATGTAACTTCCTTATTTTT
>PVKM010020412.1:0-23376 GCA_004027735.1 Carollia perspicillata | reverse complement strand
CAGTGGGGGCCACGTGAGAGGCAACCACACATTGATGTTTCTTTCTCCCTCTCTTTCTCCCTCCCTTCCCCTCTCTCTAAAAATAAATAAATAAAATCTTTAAAAGATAGCTTTTTTAAAAACTAGTTCTTTGATGTTATAAAATCAAAGAAAATACATTGAAATATCAAAAGAATATCTCAATCTATATAATTCTAGGATGGCGGGCTTTTTGTATTTGTTTTGCTAAAGTTACTAACCAATTTGTCAAGTTACATTTTTTAAATTAGTAAACTCAGAATGATACTCTTTTATCTTTCCAAAAATTCTAAATCTTTGTTCTTTAATTCCTTATGAATCTTAATTAAGTCAGGAAGGGAAGTTCAGTATTTGATAATAATCTTTGACTTCTGATAACCTCTTGAGATATTACGTATTACAAATCAAATGTATACCAAAACACTGGAAACTCACAGCAACTTAATCACTGTTCTGTCAAACCCCAGAATTCCCTCATGACAGACAGCTCAAGTGTTACCTCCTCCAGGAGGCCTTCCTTGATCTCACTCTGATTTAAATACTTCCTGCTCTCTTTACACTTACATAATGTACAGCATGCACCTCCTTCACAGCATACAATGTATTACTTTATAACTACCCATTTGTATGTCTGTATCTTTTAAACTGGGAGCACTCCAGGAAGGAACAGGAACCAGTTAGCAAACACTTCCACTGCCTAATGCATTTCTAGATTCACGGGGCTAGTCCTCATTACATGTTTGCAGAGTGAATAAACTAACACCTGGCATTCATGACACTGGCTTTCTGGCAGGATGCAGAAGAATGTGGGTAGCCTCACTCCCTATGGCCCTGGGCTACCAGCATTCCCACAAGTCCAAAAGCAGGGCATGAACTTGGCTTTCATCAAAGACCCACAGCTTGGGAATCACCTCCAACCTGGAGGAATGTCTTTTATGAATCCCGTGTCTAATTATCCTGGAAGTTGTTGCAAGGTATAGAGATTGGATTCATGCTAATTTCTTTGTCGCAACATGATTTCACCAGAGTAAATACTCTTACAGCACATAAAAGGAGGAACACACGGGGAGACAGGGACCCAGCTGGGTGTATAAGGAACCGCCGAACGGGCCAGTTTCTACCTTGGTCTGCATGAGGCAACTGCAGTGGCATTCCCCATCAAACAGGGAGCTTCAGATGAGACAGCTACCTTTTAAAGAGCAGAAACACAAGTTTTCAGAGGGTTTTTTCATTTGCCGAGGGGAGTCTTTTCCTTATTAGCAGGGCTATTTCCCTCACAGCTTCTCGTTCCACACTAGTTCAGAGTAAAGAGTTGCCCAGCATTTGAGCTACAGACATGAAGGCAGGATTTTTCTTCAAGGACACCTGAACAGTGTTAAGTTTCATGTAAGAGAAAGAAAGCATCTCCAAAAATCTCTTCCTGTGGGAGTCGCGATGTCTCCCCTGCCAGGGGCTGTGTTCCCTCAGCCCTGCCTGACCAAAGAGTGGAGCCCAAGGGTTTAGATAATACTCAGCAACCTGCGTTCAGAAGTGAACACCAGTCATGTGAGATTTCACATCACACTGCTTGCGGGAATGAGTCTAATCAAATATTTCATGTCTTTGGTTTTTATCTAAGCTGAAGCCAGCACTGGCATGACCATCGTCTGGCAAACAAGGAGACACTCGACCATGTCCACAGAAATCCCAGCCTCCCTAGAGGCAGAGCTGCAGAGGCCCCGGTTCTGGGGAGGAGCAGGGAGGTAGGAGTGACCTGTGCAGGGACTGAGAGCAACCAGCCATGCATGAGTCATTCTTGAGATCACACAGGGCTGTAACAGTTTCACAAAACCACAGGCATAGAATCAAGCATACAAATTAATGCACACAAAACAGGCCCAAGTCTCTTTAATAACACTGGGAGGCGGTGGAGACCACGCCAAGCAAAGCAAGCTAGGAAGGTGGACCTGAGACAATGGGGGACCTTAGAGGCCATGGGTCCAGCCCTTTCAGTCCCGCCGCCTGGGGAACCAGAGGTCCACTGGCTTTAAATGAGTTGCCCCAGGCCACACAACTCACATGGGGCCTCACTCCTCTAAGCTTTTTCTGCAACAGGGGCTCTGTTTCCTTTGTCTTTCATTTCTCTGCCACTGCTCTGTGCCAGAACCATGCACAGAATACTGTCCACTTTTCAGGAGTAACGGCTGGGTATTATCAAATGTCACCTCCTCAGAAGGGCCCTTCCTGACCAGCCCACCAAAAGCAGACCACCAAGCCCAGTCCGTGTTTTATTTTGATTATAGCACATATACTTTCCTGTTCATTTTTCAGCACCCACCCGCACAGCAGTGTAGGCGCTGTGAGAGCAGGGAGCGCCTTTGCCTCACTCAACCCCTTTTCCAGGTCTTACAATGCAACGTGGCGTTTATTAGGTGCTCAGTAAATGCCGAACGATGATGAAACAAGTCAACAACTACACACACCGAGGTTTCTGAATTCCAAAAACAAGGAAAGAGGTGGGGGGAAGAGTAGGAATATTATCATTCCTAATTTACTGAAATCTTTATAAATGCAAATCTTAGCTCCTCGTTGCTCAACGAATCTGGTCTAATGACTGCCGGCGCTGTTCTCCAGAACAGGACAGTGAGGACAGTGACTGCGGAGGCTGAGGAGCAGGCCTGCGAGCATCACTAGAGATTCTGAGCAGGTGAAGAAGCCCCACCGTCTGCAGCCTCGCCCAGCAGCTGGTGAGAATTTTCTGTTGCAGAGGGTTAGGGGCACTTTCTTATGTTTTTCTGGGACAGGATGGAGAGGATCAGAAGAGATTAAAGTTTAGGTTTTCTAAAAACAAATACTGTATTTTTTGGACCATAAGACACACCTAGGTTTTAGAGGAGGAAAATAGAAAAAAAATTTTGAAGCAAAAAATGTGGTAAAATATTTAATAACATAAATAACATAATATTTCACCAATGTAAATGTAAACAGAACTCAACAGCAGCATTAACAACCATTATTCCTCCCAAATTTGGCAGGGTGCAGGGAGTGCGTCTTATAGTCCAAAAAATAAGTACAGTGATAGCTGTGATTTATTTCTAAAGATGTTTGAGACACGGTCTAGGACAAAAATGTCATTAGCTTAATGTTCTAATCTAAAATACTGTGTAAGGTTAATAGGGACACAAAATCAAATAACAACCTTTGAAATACAGAAGTACATTTTTAAATGACTTTTAATAGAAACGGCACTGAAGATTTTGGAGCAAACAGAAGATGGAATAAATCAGTAAATGTCAGCCCTCAGCACTTAGCACTTCGGAGGGTCTTCCGTGCAGAGGAAGAGCAGCGGGGGAAGGGCTGCGTCCCTACCTGTATGCGGTAGTTAAAAGGACAGCATTCTTTCAAAGAGAAGGCCTCAACCCCACAAAAGCTGGTATACGTGATCGCTGCGTAATTACTTCTATCACAATGCCATGAGCTTCTAGTGGCAGAAGTTACGTCAGCTCTCTGCTCCTAATGACCAAGCTGGGAGGGAGGCCTGCTCAGAAGAGGTCCTTAAATACTAGCCACTAGGTGGAATGAAATAAGGGCATCTGTGATGTGTTTTGGGTACCATGTTTGGACACCTAGATGGAGGGATGATCCTATTTTCCCTTGGAGCAAAGCCTACCACTTGGCATTAGTTTAATGACAGCACAAAACCCTGTAGTTTCATGATAGCATGAGACTCCAGGGGTGGAGTTCTGGAGGAGCTGAGGAACCCAAGTTAGATCAGGAAGCTGCACAGGGGAGAGGGCACCTGAGTCGGGGAGCAGCGAGGGTGACGGCAGACAGTTTCCGTGGCACAGAAACAACTGGGTGGCAGGTGTCATCATTCCCACGTCACAGATGGGAAAAAGGAAGATTACAAAGCTGAAGTAGATTGCCCAGGCAAACCGTGGGTTTAAAATCCAGATCTGGCTCTGGCCAGGTTGCCCTATTGGTTGGAGCCCTGTCCCATACGCCGAGAAGTTGAAGGTTCAGGCCCCAATCTGGATGAGCCCCTGTTGGGGCACGTACGGGAGGAGGCAACCAACTGATGTTTCTCAGTCGATGTCTCTGTCTCCCTTCCTTCCTCTTTCTCTAAAATTAGTGAACTTATTCTCAGGTGAGAATAAAAAAAATTCTGATCTATTTGGTACCCAAATCTCTGCTGTCTCCTTTTGGAAAGTCTATTGACATTTTGGCACCAAAATTCGGTTCTAACGATCAAGTAGGAGTCAACTGGTTCTAGTCAAGCACTAAATGATGTGCAGGCCAGTGCTCACCACAGACACACTGCAGTCAGATCTCTTCCTCAGGCAGAGGACACAGGCTTTCTGGGCACAGGGCAGTGCATGCGGCCTCCACCGACCAGGGGGACTGCGGGGAGTTCCCGCTTGGACTGAGCACAGGACTCGTAAGGAGGCGTGGAGAGCAGGAGGGACTGAAGGCAGAGCCCTGAGGAGAGGGTTGAGGGGGAGCTCGGCTAGGTGGTTTGTACTTGAGTCTTCAGATGGTAAAGAGCATTGACCGTTTCCAGTTTCCAGCCAGGAAGAGACCCAATTAATCTGTTTGCTTTAGCAAAAGCCTCCGGGAGCTGGCAAGAAAGTCTGGAGGCAGGATAATGATCCAAAGGCTGTTAAATGATCCGGATGGAAAAGTCTGTGCTCCTGAGATGGGCTGAGTGTGACAGGGAAGCCAGACAGACCCAAGAGGCAGAACTGACAGGACCTGGATGTGGTTGCTAGAGAGAGGGCAGAATCCAAGGTGGCCTCTCGGAAAAGAACTGTCACCGAGAGACAGTGCAGACACCGTGGGATCAAAGCTTAGCAACAACCACATCGACACACCAAGCCAGGTTCCCCGGGCTGGCGCTCACGCGTTCAAAAATAAAATGAGACCCAAAAGAAATGAAATAAATATTACTTATAAACACTAGAGAAAGATCTAGCAATGACGGCCAATTAAGAAAAAACCTTATAGCAGAACAGAGTTAATCAAGTCAGTAGTCCCCATGCCTTATTTAAAAAAATAAATAAAGCACATCTTTCTTTCTCATGAGAAACAAATAAATTACCTGTAAGTGTCTATATATGTTCTCAAGTGGAAAGTAATCTCTAAAGAGCAGAAAGTGCTGAGTCTGGATAGGGCACAGGCCTGGGCTCCTCACACCCAGCCCCGGGTGTGCTGAGGGAAATCGTGTTTTGCTTGCTGGTCTGTGTTGTTGTTTGTTTGTGTTTTAAGCAGGCAGGTATGCCGCTCATCAGAGTAAGGCATGGGTGAGAACAGAATTAGGGGAAAGGGAATGGAGAAAGATTAAAGGGGCAAAGGGGGAAGAAAGGGAGAGATCGACGCAAGCTGTATTGCAAATACATAGCCGGTATAAAAACCATCCGAGTTTTTAAAGCGCTAATTGATTTGGGTGGTGTTTCCTCCTCAAAGGAGCAATGTGGAATGGCATCAGTGTGAGCACGAAGATCCACAAGCAAGTGCCTTTGTTCACAGCCAGTGTCAGCAGTAGGGCCAGAGAGTCGTTCTTACCATGTTTCAGATGTAGGCAGCTGTCATTCTTGGACCTGTACCTGCAGAAGATTGTGTCTTTAACAAATGGTTATTGAAGAGGTTTTCGAACATTCCAAATACGTAGTAGCTACAACATCACGTGGACTTGTTCGCTTTACTTTTTATGGTTCTTATACCAGCCATTTTTATTTGTGCAGTCCAAGTGGCCTTACTTTTAATGAAAGAAAAAAGGGAACTAGATAGGACCTCACTGACTGATGCCTTGAATTAATGGATAGGAAAGACAAACCCTAGCATCATGTTTTATATTTTTTAAATAACCTAAACCTCAGAAAAGATTCTCAGGGGGATATAAGGTAGCATATTATAGAATCATCATAAAAATTTTTACTATAGTTACACAAATACAAGAACCGAAGGTTAATAAAGCAAAGAGAACAAAGACAAAGAAGCAAAAACAAAACAAAACAAACAACCACAGTTAACCGGGATTCCAGGTGACCGACAGGGTTGGGGAAAGGAGTTTTTGGATGTACCTTCACACGGCCACATTGAAAAGAGAGGTCTCTGAACACATCTTTAAGGAATTTCAGGAGGAAAAGCGGAGGTGAAGTATCACAAGTTACAGCTGCGGAATAAAGCACTGTGTGCACAGAAAGATGCAAACTACCGCAAAGGTGCCTGTCGGAAGCACGAGAACTGACTGGGCAGCCACACGGGGCCTACCTGATGTCGACTCCTGCAGCTTCTCTCTCTTCCTCTTCTTCTTCTTACCCTGAAGAAGACAGCACATTGTCGGGTTACATCCCGTGTGGACACACGGGTGAGCGCGACACAAAAATGCAGGCAGGTGATCAATCGACAGAGGGACAGAGATGCCTCGTGTTCATTTCTCTCTCTCCCCACCCTCTTTCTTTCCCTCCCCCCATCTGTACCTGGGAACAGTCAGAAAGCCAGAGAAGGAAAACGAATTCTTATCTCCTCATGAGCTTTGTCCCTACGGCCGCATATGAACACCAGCGGCACTGGCACCCGGAGGGCCTCACACACGTGCTGGGAGAGGGACACCCTAGGGAGGTGGCCCCAGAGCCTACCTCGAGGAAAACCCACTTACGGAGGCGAAGCTTTCCTTTCTAACCACCACACTTAGCCCCCACTTCTGCTTCTGCTCGGGATAAACTTCCTGACTGTGAGTCCCACCACATGGTTAGAAGTTCGGGACGTCAGAAGTCCCCATGGTGTAGACATGATGTGACCGAGGACAGGGGTTATTAAAGTGTAAGATCAAGCTTGAGAAACCTAAAGGTAATTTCAAAGACTTATTTCTGACAGTTAAGGAGCTTGCTTCCTAAAATGGACACAATAATATGGATATACATGCAATTTTAAATATATTTCAAAGTCATCTTAATCACAAACTAAAAACTTGGGGTCCCGTTTATAGTGGTCTAGTTTTCTGTTTTTCATCATAGTTACTTTCCCCTCAAAAAATCATTGTAATAGGGCATAGATTCAGTACATATTTGATTTAAATGAATAATAAACGACCAACCTGGATTAGGCTGGTACTTTCAAATAACTGTAACAGCACACACATCACATCCAATATCTCTGTCTCATGTCTGCTATAATAATCACATTAACAAATAACAAAACATAAAACTATAAAATTGTACTGCATATATTGTGTGAATACACATATAAACATACAAAAGCATACGTTTTTGTAAACCTCAATATAGTTTTTCTTCATGTCACATGACCTGCCCAACGCAGCCATAAAGCTTTGGAAAGTGGACCGAAACTGCCCTCACACACACTGAGGCCACCGGCAGATGCTAGCAGCCCTGGGAAACAGTGGGTACCAGTAATGACAGACTTGTCGTCAAGACGACTGAAGGTGCTCTGGGGCAGGGGAGCAGACAGGGAGCGCATGCGTCTCACCGGCCTCCGCCATCTCCCTTCCAAACAGAATCACTGTGGTTTTCACGAGGTGCTGTGAGCTTATTTCATATCTGGAGACAGCTTCACTGTCTCCTCCCACCTTCCATTTGTCCTTTAATATTCATCTCCAGTGTCACCTCTTCTGGAAACCTTCTCTGTCTCAACCCACTCTGCCCTCAGGCGGAGCCCACAGCCTCCACCTCACTCTTCCCTGGTGCTGTGCTGGGTCCCTCGGCACACCTGTGCCACCTCAGTCAGCACATCTCTGCCACCCAGCTCGTGCCTGGGACGTGTGACTACGGCCTCTGTGAGATGACCTATGCTACATTCCGGGGGCGGACAGCTGTTTCAAGAGAACATACAGTTATAGTAAACAAGAAGAGCTAAGTAGCTTGGATGTATTACTGCCAACTTATACAAAAAATTCATGTGTGTCAAACAAAAATATTTTTCATAAAATTATACCTAGTACTGAGGCTATTAAGCACTAAATTTGAAGGCTCTAGCAATATAAATATTTGGCTGATCTCGACTAAGAAAATACATGCATTTTTGTTGATTTATGAAAACTTCCATTATAAAAGCTATGAAAACAAATTGGTTATAAGATCTACAATGCCATAGAATAGGGCATTTTCATAGTAAGTCACTGATATATGTATAATATGACCTCAGTGAGGATCAGGGTAACATTCCAACACTGAGAGCTAAGATATGGTAAGACTAGTTTAAACTATTCTTATACTGTTATTTAAAGAATATCTTTAGCTAAAGTGCTATCACATGATTGACTTCTGTTTGCCTGAGTAATTAACAGGCTTATTTTGACTTATTATAAAAATTATATGCAACAAAGCTGGGTTTTTCCTGCATTTAAGACGATCCCAAAATCAAATTATACAAAGCAATTTTCTTTAAAAAATGGGCAGAGGAAAATCTTTCAAGGTAAATTCCTACGGCACTGGCTTTCTTTCAAAGTTTCTTTCCATCGCTCCACATTGGAAGAAGAGGAGAGAAAAAGAGGGAGAAAATGTTTCTTTTATCTTTTTAAAAGTAAAAACTAACTTCTTTACTTAAGGATCAGAACTAGAAACTTCACCCAAACACGTTCAACAAGCAACACTAACTCAATCGGTACAAATTCACAGCACAGCAAAGATCTCCCATGGGACAGGGAAGGAGGGTCCACTCTCCCCTTTGGCCAAACCACATCCAAAAGAGACCCAGGACAGGGTCACAAGAGGACGGTTTTGAAAGGTGTTAGGTGGGAAACTGATTCCCACTTAGAGGACCCAGCAAAGGCTCTACCCAGAAGATGTTAATTGTTGCCAAGGGAAGCAAAGCCCAGTTCAGGGGAGAAAACTCTTCAACTAAAGCAGTCCTCTTAAGAAGGCAAATACCATATGATCTCACCTTTAACAGGAACCTAAACAACAAGACAAACAAGCAAGCAAAATATAACCAAAGACACTGAAATAGAAAACAGGCTGACAGTAACCAGAGGGGAGGGGGGAGGGCATTTCAGGGGGAAAAGGGAAGGGATTACAGGAACAAGTATAAAGGATACATGGACAAAAACTAAGGGGGTGGAAATAGGAGGGAGGTGGAGAGCACTGGGGGTGTGGAATGGGATGGGCGTAAAAGACAGAAAACTGTACTTGAACAACAACTAAAATTTAAAAAAAAAAGAAGGCACTGGAGGGCTGAGCTAGTCTGCTCCAGAGACAGTGCAGCCAGGGAGACCTGGGTGTGACCCGCACCCAAGCCTCTACATAGCCACCGACAAACTCCTTAACCTGCCCAACCCCTCAATTTCCCTCCTCTGTAAAAGGCAATAATATTATCTCTGCTACAGGAGTATTATAAGGACGGGAAAATAACACAAAAGTCATTCCAACAGTTCTTCACAATCGGCACACAGTAGTTACTACAACAACTCAGGTAGCCCATGCACTGCTGCTCATAGTAGTGCACAGCCAGACTCGTGTCCCGTGGCAGCCGAGGACTCCACTCCAGACCCTGCCCAGCAGTGAGTTCTTCTTCGGAGCACATTACCAGACACAATGTGTCCCCAGGTCCTGGTGTCTCGTTTGGTGGGACACATGGCCTCAGAGATGCAGCCCCACAGGACTATCCACAGTAATGGCCACATGTTAAATTACATATTGATTAATGGTGTCACTCAAGCCTTTATATAAGGGGGCCATTCACTTAAGACAGTCTTAGCTGACACTTCATTTTGAAGGCTCATTTCACATGGAAAATGGAAATGATTTTCAAATTTTTAAATTAAAAATAATAAAAAATTTCCCCCTCAATCACATATTATTTCTAATATACTTACATTGAAATATTCTTTGCTATATTAAGATTACATTAGTAAGATGTTCACACTCTAAAGCAGTAACATAACTGGCAATATAAATAAAGTACTTAGAATACAACTTTTAAAATATAATAATACCTACTCTGGATGAAATACATAATAGACATCAAAACACATCAATACAAAACAAAAAAAAAAAATTCTCCCCAGTACTGATTAGTCTGCAACAAGGTAGTCACTTGATTACAATGTAAATAAGAATTGTAAAGTAATATATTCCTTTTAGAAAGCAATTTGACAATATGTATCAAAAGCCTTTAAAATATTTATATACTTGAACTCAACAATTCAACTACTGTGAATCTATCCTACAGACATAATAGTCCTAAATACAGAAAACTGTTATGCCCAGATATGTTCATTACAGAATTATTTACAATTGCAAAAAAAACAAAAAGGTAGCAACTTAAAGGTCTAAACGTAAGGAAAATGGTTAATTGTGACATTCACTCAATGAAATATTGTACAGCCATTAAGACTGATATATAAAAATACTACACCACAACAAAAAATGCTTGTATGTAAGAGCATGACACAAAAGGGTACATACACACACACATTCAAGTAAAAAATAAAAACACAGGCACAGAAAAAATACTAGTGATAACTAGTTATCACTAATTACATTAGTTATCACTAATGTTGACTTTGAGTTTATGGGCTTAAAAAAATCTTCACCAACATTTTAATGATACAGTGTTTTTTTTTTTTTTAGGATGAAAGTAAACATAAGGTGTTTTTTTTTATTTTAAAGGTTTCACTTAAAAAATTCATAGCCAAAGAAAAAAAACCCTGACAGCTCAAAGCTTTTGACATTTGATATACCCATGAAATCTTTATTACAATGTCCACTAACTTCCAAAAACAGGACACAAAATAAACTATAAAACATACTTCCCTCATGAAAGTCACAGAAAGAAAGAAGGGGTCAAAGCAGATGGGGGTCAGAACACAGAGGCCCTTACATAATTGTCTCTTGCAGACCAGCCCGGATAAAGCTGCATATGTAGCTGTCTTTCCTTCCGCGCTAATTCATAATATTTAGCCTGCTCTTCACGGGAGAGGGCGTGCCACTAAAACACAAAGGGGAGGGGAAAAACAAATAAGAGTAAGTAAAGTAGAAACGAATACACATTTCATGTTCCAAACATTGAAGAATGAAAATGTTACGTGTGTAAACATTGGTTTATTTTTAAATAGCAGAAGACCAAGTGCGTCAGAAATCCCATTGGGGTCTGGTGGTTAGTGAGACACTCAGACTTGGGCTCTCTGTCCTGTTCTCTGGGGTTGCATGAAACTCACCCCAGTCAATCACAGTACCCAGAGTAAATGATCTCTCACCCACCCTTTCTCGTCTCCAATATAAACAAGAACGTTCACTGCTGAACCTCAATGCCCAGCTTAGCCCTTTTCATGGTTTGCAGCATATTCTGATATCTGAGCCTTACTACCACTTATTTAGGCAAAATATGATAATTTCTACATGTCTCTTCCAGATACATCTTCGCTTCACATGGACACCCTCCCACACTGTCCTAGGAAGGGCCCCAAAGCTTTGTCACCTGATCCTGTCTCTGTAAAGCAAGACACCAAAAGTTAGTCTGTCTCAGTCTCCCCCGCTCTCCTCACACCTCTGTGAACACTAACTGTCTACAGGGCAACACTGATAACATTGCACGGTCACACATGCACACTTCTTGGTGACCGTTTTTCACTTCCTTCTGATGGACAGCAAGGAGCGTTGTCTAAGCTTATTGTGCCATCTAGAATTTGAGGCTGTAGTACCTACTTTGGAGAATACAGCGGCTGATACCCTGCAAATTTTCCATTTCCCTTTTATATCACTGATATATCACATACAGGGAAACAGCTCATGTAGGCAGGGTATCCACTTGAGATTTTAGGCAGCTTGTATTTGCACATTGCTTTGCATACATTTGCACACAACTTGCCCCAGACTCTCCACACCCCACAACCCCCCGAAACAGTAGGCAGTTTTCAAGTATTTTCCCTACTTCCTCTGTGGTGGAATCTGTCAACAGAACCTTCCAGGAGAATTGGCTGAGCTTTGGGGGACTCACTAGAAGGCTGCAGGAGTGGACCGGAGCCGCACCACACATTGCGCATGCGCACATTCCGCAGCCACACGCTGGGTGAGCCCGGGCATCCGACTCTTGTCCTCCCCAGGTCTAGAGTGTGGAGCTTCCCACTTCACTCCTTCCATTCCAGGCCAGGCGAGTCGTTCTCATTCATGTCCGCCCTGAATATTGATTTTAATTCCCCTGTCCTTGTTTTTTAAAACGATAACACAAGAAAAAGTACGAAGACAGGTGTGGCTAGATTGGGGAAAGGAAGGAGGAGCGAGGGAGAGGTGGACCCAAGTTCTCCAGGAGGCAGCGCTGTCTAGGGCCTCCTCCTGTGACCCGGCCCGGAGTTTCCCTTTCCCTGAGTTGGAGCTTTCCTCGGGGAAGCAGACACACCCGCTGATCTCAAGAGGAGCGAGAAAGCACCTTCTGCCAGGAGTTCAGCTGATTCCATTTCCTTTGAAAGCCCCTTAAAACCCAAGGCCTCTGTGTTGGGCAAGGTAGATAGATGATCTATTTTCTCAATTGCTGTGGAAGTGCAGTGTAAAGTTAAGAAGCACGATACACAGCAGGACTTGGCCTGAACCTAAGTCAGGTAATATGCTTTTCTTAAGAAAGAGTTGAGGGAGGAGCAGAAGAAAGAAAAAACACCTGGAAAATTACCTGAGACCCAGTTCTGTTCTTTGTACTAGCAGAGTAAACACAGAAAGTCAAACGGAGCCTAGGAAGGAGCACATCTGGGTCAGCTGTGGAAGTGTAAGCCGGGCAAGAAAAGTTACATGTCCTCTGTCAACCCACAGCCTTCCCGAAGCTGAGAGCCTGGCCTGGTCCTGGAGACCTTCCCAGGGAGAAACAGACGGGGTGCAATGAAGAGGTCAGCCTCGATTGTTTCTTTTTTCTTTCCTTTTTTTTTTTAAGAAAAGCATAATCATTAATGTTTACACACATCTGATATTAAGTAAATGTGACTGACAGGAGGCAGAGTGTTAACAAAAAGGAACGAAAAAAGAAGACAAAAAGGAAATAAAGTAACGAAAGAATTCTTTATAAATTTGTTTATTCATTTGACAAGTAATTAGGTTCTATTGCTACCACAATATAGCAACAGAATTTTATATAATTTATGACAGCTTTATAACTTGCTAAGAAAACCTAAAATAAGTTTTATAAAACTTATCTCTCACCCTGGCCAGTGTGGCTCAGATGGCTGGAGCATCGCCCAGTAGACCGAAGAGTCGTTTAATTTCTGGTTCGGCCCCTGGTCAGGGCGTGTGTGAGAGGCAACCTATGGATGTTGCTCCCTCATGTGGATGCCTCTCTCACGCACACGGATGCTTCTTTCCCTCTCTCTTCCTCCCTTCCCCTCTCTCTAAAATCAATAAGCATGTTCTTGGGTAAGGATTTTTTTTTAAATAACTTATCTCCCAAGATTTGGGAAGTTGGGTCTTCTACCCAAACAATCAGGTGTTTTTCAGTTAAAGGAGAAAACAGGTTGATAAAAAGACCTGAGCTAACAAAACTGAGCAAACTGCGAGGAGAAAAAAGCAGGCCACCAACTATCTACTTGTGTTTTCCATTGCTTTTAGCTTCCTGATATTTCTAATGCACAAAATCTACTCACAAATAAAAGATCATTTACCAGAGTAAAACAGTAGGTCAAATGGTAATAAAGTTTTACACTGAAACAAAAATAAAGTTTCATACACTCCAGAAAGTTGGTCTTTATTTATGGGGATTTCTGAAATACAACGTACTAAAAATGCTTTTCTATCACTTTTGCTTACTGAAAAATTAAGAGGTAATTTTTTAAAATTAAATTTCATTGTCAAGATTTTACCAAGTTGTTCAGAAAACACCCACTTAATTAGAAGAAATTTATACAGTTCCAAGATTTAAAAATCCTGAGGATACATTTATAATAAATAGACTTCCTTTAATAGCCTGGAAGGTCTTTTAAAAAGTTTATCTTAAAGTAAGATTTCTGTTATTATTTATAATACGAAGAAGAAAACTGATTAATTCATATGAATGAACATTTCTATTTTAGAGATACAGTAAAGTGCATAAAAATCAAAAGATATAATGTCCAGAGGTTGAAGTTCCACTTTTAAGAATTATAATTATCCCAGTGTAAAACTTCATCTTTTTAAAGCCAGGAACTTTAAAGAACTAGCAAGAACTACCCTGCCAGAGGGGAGTTATGAAAGGACAGAAAACCTGATCTTAATCAAAGATCTCAGAGACCTATAAATAGAAACAGGTGTCCAAATCAAAGACAGAGAGAGACCCCAAATGAGAACCATCCCGTAGGACACATGCTCTGGTCTGGGGTTGTTAAGGGAGCTGAGAAAGTAGCAATTGTGAGAAGTGTGCATTAAAAATAGGAATCCTACCTCCGTACCATATCCTTACTCTCAGGAGAAGGAAAAGAATTCCTGCTGGAGGGACAGGGGACCTTTAACTCAAAAAAGGAAGAAAAAAAAAGCTAAGAGTTTTACAGAAGCTGAAATGAGAGCATTAACTCTTTTCCTCCGGTTTCTTCTTTTAAAGGGTCAGGGGAAACAGTCATCAGTCTCTAAGCTTTTAAGGCAGAGTTCTTCAAAGATGATGGGAATCACTCATCTGCTATGATCTAGCTTGGGAAATCATTGTAATTATTGTTATTAAGTGTTTTAAGAATCCACAGGGAGATAGAGTATTGTATGCAGGGCACCAAAAAGCTATAATCTGTCACCGCACCCTAACCCTGAAACCCTGGTGTCTTGCAGATTGGAAATGACCGCATGTTTTGCTACCCAACAGGAATCGATAATGCAAGAAAGCCTACTCCTCTCTCCCTGAAATCTCCTGAATGCTTTCTCTTATGAATGCTGCAGTGTATTAGGTTTGTAACAAACATGGTAAAAATCATCATCAATAACAACTGAAACATGGTCCTCTGAGTTTCCCAAAGGTTGTTAGACCTCCATAAGTGAATGTTCATTTGCAAATCATGAATTTCTTGAGAGGTTGCAAAATCAAATACACACGTGTGTAATTAAGAACCCACCCCCCACATTTATGTTGAGCATCAATAACTACGAGCTTTTCTAAAATTACAACATAACTACAGAGAAAATGTTTTTTGAATTAAAAAATTCAATTTCTTTTCACCACTCTTCAGATACTTAACTAAAAACATTTCAATCCTGAGAAAAGTACCTGAAAAAACTGACTAGCCTTTTTGGCTGGTGGTTGGATTACAAAAATCTTAGCATCTGTCCTAGTGGCAGCCTAGGGCCTGGTACATAATATGTGCTCACAAAAAATATCACAGGAAGGACGACAGAAGGGATGAAAAGAAAAGGGGCAATCCAGAATCCTGGCCCAGGTACACTTTAAGAATCAGACAGTGGTTTTTCTAGAACAAAGATTTCTCTGGCTCATATAAATTCTTCCGCTTAGAGCTTCTGAGTAACACGGATCTGCTTCTATCGTGGCCACACTTGTCAGGGTTCATCCAGAAGCACCCTGGTCGGTCAAGGCCTTTGAGTTGCTCTCTGTGCAGGCTCGGGGCTTTCCTGCCTCAGACCTGAGTCCGCAGGCTCCGGGCTCCATCTGGAGAGCGCCCACCTCTCCCCCTCAGCACTTGGTAAGCCCCCACTCATGCCTCGGGTCTCAGGTTACACACTGTTTCCCCAGCCTCCTGCTGTTCTTTCTTATAGAAGCTGTCCTTTATATTCACAGTATACATCACAATTTTAATTACACATTTACCAAGTAATTACTTGCCTAATATCAGTATCATGTCAGAAAACTTGAAACTTCATAAAGACAAGGACTATATGATTTTACTCAGCAATTATTACCTAATTGCCTAACTACAGTGCCTGGCACATAAAAGACAATAAATAATGTTGTTTACAGAGTGGTCACAGGAAAAGGGGTTATCATTTCCAGGAAGTTTTTTATGTGCCAGGTACAATCTTAAGTTGTTTACAATGCTTTATGTCATTTAATCCTCCAAAAGATTATCACTTATCCTGTTCTCTCTGTTACTCCCCAAAGTGGCTGGTGATTCCCCAAACGCACACCGTGACCACCTGATATGCAAGTACATCTGGGCAGGTTTTAATGAAGCAGCTCCACGGTTCCCACAAACATTTATTTACCATCCCACTACTTACCCTTCTGCCTAGAATCTGGTTGATAGCTGCACTTTCTTTCAGGGTGCACTCAGCCACGACATTGGCTCTCATTTCTTTCATGTATAACATAAAAGCATTCAGAGGCTTCTTAATGTGAGGTCTTTTTGGCTCCTGCTCCTTTCTCTGTTCATGCTGAGGCTTCCTAAAAGGTGGGTGTGGTGGTGGTGGTGCAGGAGGGGTGGGCAGCACGAGGAAGAGACGGGAAGGGGGAGGAGAGAAGCAGAGCATCTGTTTACATCACCAGTCAAACCCGGGCTGGGGCAACCCTCCAGCTCTCCACAAGTCTGAACACCGTCAACTCAGGAGAGCAACTCTAGGTGAGCACCCCTCCTTCCTTTAGCGAAAGTCCGCCTGGGGCTACACAAGTGTTTAACACAAAATGGGATGGGTGTGTAGAGCTGCTCTGTTTAGGGCCGGGAGGCTGAGCAACTGGGTCACCTGGGAAAAGCCCCGCCTATAGTGGAAGAAAGTGTTCACTCCTCTTTCAGATGAGGTTCCTAACTTTTTTTTTTGGGGGGGGAGGGGTGGCAAGCGTAGGAGGCAGTTGAAGAACTAATGAAACTTCAGACTCTCTCCCCCAAACAAATGCATGTTGGCTTTGCCTTACAGTTGCAGGACTTTGTTTGTTTGTTTGTTTGGTTGGTTGGTTGGTTGTTTTTTAAAGAGAGGGAGGGGAAGGGAGGGATAGAAACACTGATGGATGGTACAGTTGCCTCTTGCACTAACCTGGGACCTGGGACCAAAATCGCAACCCAAGCATGTGCCCTGACCAAGAAATTGAACCCTCAGCCCTTCAGTTTATAGGACAACACGCCCACCAACTGAGCCACTGGCCAGGGCTACATTCGCAGGGATTTTATAGACTATTTCGTGTTTCCTGCTACACTATCTTCCTGTCCCGGTCTGCAAACCCCAGATTAAGAAACTCAATTCCTAACTTCTTCAAGGAATTCAGCCCCTGGCTCATGTACACGGCCAGAGCCTATCCTGGGCAGGTTTGCCCCTTTCCCTTGACTTCTGTGCTTTGAAAGCCTGGAAACAGGGACACCCCTCCTGGGCATGCACTGAACTCTCCTGTCTACTTCAGGGACCTCCAGGGGCTCCCAGCCATCAGAACCCACTGAAGTCTGGTAGTAATGGCTATGTGGCTCAAGACATCCAATGCCTGAGTCCTGAACATCACTCCATTCTGGTGAGGTTCCCTGAACCTTTTGAGGTCTGTTCTCCTTTCCAATCTCAGAATCACAATCAGCTGGCAGTGAGAATCAAGCTGATTGAAAGTCCTCAGGGGCAGAGCTTTCAAAGCAGAGCCACACTGGTTTCCATACTAAAAGAGAGGGAGAAGGTTCAACCACAGTGAAGGAGCAACTCCGTTGAAATCCTCAGCGTCTTCAGGCACTGCCGGCGAGACCACAGCGTACTTACACGTGCATCAGGTCGCCGTCAGTGTGGGGGTGCTCCTGTTTGACCTGAGGTGTCACGATGGCGGGGTGAGGGATGCCAGTGGTGTGGGGACCAGGGGGACCAGGAATCATGTGATGGGAAAACCTGAAAGAAGGAAAAGAGAAGAAACGATACGTGCCAGTGGCTGTTGGAGCAAAGTCTGGACGGAATTTTGAAACAGTCCACTAACTAATACTGGCAGTTGCACATGGGCGTGCTAACCGTAAAGTAGAGTGGGCTGATACTTTCGTTCCTTTCTGTGTTCAGGTGGAAAACATGTATAATTATTGCTTGTATAAAAACATTTTTTCCCAAACTAATAGTAGAATCTGGCATTTTTCCTGGGACGCTCTAGGCCAGAGGATAAAAAAAAATTGAGTCACTTTTCTTGCAAAGCAGTTTTCAAATAATTGCAGTAATAACAATTATATTGGAAATATAACACTTTATTAAGATTTAGCTTTTGAAAAAATTTTAAAATGAAAGCTAAAGAGATTACATTTAAAAACCTCTGCCCATACTCCCAGTGAAACCATCACTTTAAGAGGCTTCTCATATTGTTGGCTTTTTTACTAATCTTAGGAGAGAACAACTGAGAAAATAAGGGACAGGAAGATATTTTTCAGTTCCCAATTTAATAAGGCTGCCCTTAACATCACCCGAAGTAATTTTCTACAGAGAATGTTTGAGAGATCTAGCCTTATGGAAAACTGATAACAAAATTAAGGGAAGGGTTTAATCAAAGGGAAGAATACGTACAGTTCTACATCAAGGTAAAAACTGCACTCACCGAACAAAGGCTTTTTCCTAAATATGCTTGCAGAGTATAAAAAAATAATCTCAAAATATCCACCACCATCCAACACAAAGGAGGGAAACTGCCATGCAAGAAAAATAAAATAAATAGAGTACTTTCAACAAGAGCTTTGGATAAATTTGGTTATGCCTTAGAACTCTTTGCTCTTCAAACTATTTTAAAGTAAACATTTAATTCAGCAAGAACAACATTCTCAGGTCTTTCATCACAGCCCGTACAATTTATTCCTTCATCTGGGAAGGACGGAAGGACTGCTTGGCTATGTAATATTTTGGAAAAAAAATTTTTAAAAAATTAAGGTGGCATGGTAAAAACACAACTATTTGATCAAATAATAATCCTTTGCTAAATGCACCGTTTGCAAAAATACTTGATGCCTGTGAGAAACTCTTCTCATCAGATGGTTCTCACAATGTTGAAAAATGTAAAAACATATATTAGGGGAAGGATATTAATTTCATCCCCTTCCACCTGGCTAGATTGACAATTTGCTAAATGATGTTTTTTTTAAAAAAAATCTGAAATTCACCAAAGAAACTGTGAATTTCATACCTACATAAAAAGTAAAGATTCGTGACTAGTTACTAACCCACAAGTTTGACTCCAGCACGATAATGCTGGACCCCTTGGAGAAGCAACATCAAACACACAGATGATACACCACAAATGTGTGTATGTCAAGCACAGGGCACAGAAGCCATCCTTTCCAGAAGCAAGCATTACACAGAGCAGGGTGGCGGCAGACCTCACAGAGCTTCGCCGGCACTGTGTCCCCACAGGGCCTGATTCACACACTAGGACACGACCCCGTAAGGCCTGATGGCCGATAAGCACCATTCTTTCTCTTCCGACAGCCTTGGTCCAGGAAAGCTCTAGAGTAACTGGGCATTTCCAAACACTGTCACGTTAAACCGATACAACTTTCCTCAAAGGAAGTAAATGGTAGAACTCAGACCAAACCAGTCTTTACCTTCCCCTTTACCACACCCCCAGCATCTTTTGAATAACAATCTCTTATAATGTCCATTTTGGGGACATGTCACCTCCTGCAGCCAGTGAAGTCTTCTTGAGGCACAGTTACCCTGCGGCTGAGTCCATCCCCCTGGTGGGTGTGGCTGGTGCTTGGTGTGGGGGCGCAGAGTGTGGCTCCTACCCAGGAATCTCTACAACACCTAGTGTGGGAGCCAGGCACACTGCACAGACAGACACGTGGCTGAGCTACGCACCCTCCTAGCCAACCGAGAGGCAAGCAGAGGCGCACGAGATGCAAGCGCGGGAAGAGCAACTTGTCCTGGGTGCCCGGTTTCCACCTCCACCTACCTGGCCATGGAAGTGTCGACTGACAGTGAGGATGGGTAGGGTTGCCTGAATCCTCCCGTGATGGGATAGACAGGCTGACCTTGCCTGAGGTCACAGAAGAAAGGAACCCATCAATGACAAAACATGAGTTACCAACCAGCAGTAAGAGTTGGATGAGGGGGGAAAGGCGAGATATTCAAATAGAATTTTTGGAATGTCACAGACCACAGCATTTCTTCAGCTATCCAATTGCCTCCCTTCCCAATCATAGTATCCTTGGCCTTGAAGAAAATCTCCCACCCTCCACTTTAAAAACAAACCAGTTCATGAATTACCTGTATCCCCTCCCCTCTTCCAACCCCGTGAATTCCTGCTTTGAACAAAGTCGGCATGTAACAAATGTTTATTAACTATAACAGAACCCTGAGAATGGTGAAATATTTCTTTCAGAGAAGGTTAGCGGGTTCTTTATCAGAACCTTTGAGAATTTCAGGAAACAGAAGAAGGAAATAAAACTTCATATTTACATAAGACTGAACAAATATTTTAAAAACACTGCTCCTCCTCCCCCCAAATCCCCATGTTAGAGTCAAAAAATAAGAGATCAATTCATTGGAATAATTTCCTCTCCACTCTGAGAAGCCCATCTCCCCCGTTTCCCATATCTCACATTTTCATTGTAACGTCCCCTGTTTCCCAACACTGCCACCAACACTGCTAGCACAGGATTATCGCCCCTAAGGAACCAATAGTGTCAGACAGAATGATTGGTGTAGGACTGAACATGTACACTCCATCCATTAAGTCAGGTTATTGACTAAGGGATCTAATACTAAAGAGAGTGAGGTGAAATCTCCCTGGCGGGATGACCCCTTCTCGCTGAAGAAGAGATACTGTAAGGATGTCAAAGTAGAGAGACTGAGGCGATGACCTGGAGCCTGAAGGGGCAGAGAGTCGGCTGAGGAGAGAAAGCTCTGCTCCAGACACAGGAGCCCCGTGTCTACGGAGTGAGCACTGGGGAGGGAGGAATGGAGAAGGGGCAGGGGTAGGAACAGGGAGAGATGGGTGCTCACAGTGAAATTACAGATAGGCCACACTGCAGAAAATGATTCTTTCTTCCGAAGGTCTACTTCCTTTCCCTTACCTTTATAATTTAGAAAACTTTGAAGGCTACGGTTAAGAATTTTTGAGAACGGACAAAGAACAATAGGATTCTGGGGGTGGAAAAAGCCCAAACATTAGTTTTTTTTTCCTTCTCTGAACTCAAGCTGGAGCTTACTTCATTAAAATTCAAAAGATGCTTTTGTTATGTTAAAATTTCTCTCTTTCTATGTCATTTACATCACTTGCCATTTATAAGCAAAGATAGTACATACTTGTAGATATTCAATGCGTCTCAGTTTCTTTCAAAAATATAAGTTTTTGTAAATAAAACAGAAAAGAAAAATGACACTGAGCACTTTGTACAGGCATAGCAAATGCCCAAAGCCACAAATTGAATCCATACAACTATAAGCTTCAAAGCAAATGCTACAGTCATTTTCTACACATATAAGCAAACGGATTCAATCCATTTCAAAGTCTGTGTGTTTTTTAATCTTCTAAATTGAAATGAAATAAAGTTGCCACCTTGCTTGTTGTTGTAAAATTTCCTCAAGTCCACAAGGGTTATCATTCATAAAGCTAATTTCCATAAGTGGGAAGTAGAACATGTGTTCGAGTGCTCGGCTGGAGTTTGCAGGAAGGGTCTTACCAGCCAAGAGGTGGGGTAATCTGTCCAACACCACCGGGAGACAGCGGGTAGAAGGTAGGGATCTCAGGAGCAGGAGGGTGTCTGGACATGCCTATCAAAAAGAGCGGAGAGGTAGAGCGTTCAGAGTCACAGGGCATTTGACTCCTACAGCAACAGAAAGGCAACAAAATGCTTTATGCCATCCTTCTCATGGTCTAGAATGAAACAACATTTACTGATCAGATCTGTTTAACAGAAGTTGGTTTGCTCTCTTTTCAAATTTCAACATTTGAGAAAACAGGTTTTAAAACAGTACATCTTGAGGCATTCCTGAAAGAGTAAATATGCTGCCAATAAAGCCATCAAAATAAGACTCTTAAATTATTTAGTTTGCCCGCATTATTGCATTTGGTTAAGAAAACGGTGGGCCGTTGTTTCCGTGTAGAATGGGAAGTGAGAGCCCTTCCTGAGTAGACGGCCTGCCATGTGCTGAAGGATTAGGTAAATTGCCACTTTCATATTTGTGTTGGCTCCCTTATGGACCCACAGATTTGGGAAATGTGACGCCTCAGAGAATCAAAGATTAATTAGGAATCATCTTCAGCCCCATAATGGTCACGCTTGATATGATTCATTTGGTCTCTGCCACTTCAGCTCCAACAAAGCTCTTCATCAAGTTGAGTCCTCTGTGCTCCAAGGTCAAGCTGTTCTGGATTAGTTGTATTCCACAGACAATGAGAGAGGCACCAAATTGTTTCCCGAGCTCACACTCCCTGGAGTACACTCTCCTCGAACTGTCAAAACCAACTAAAGATTATACCTAATCCTAGTCCCAAATGACATCTCTTTGTTTATATCTTACCTTGGGTACAGAAAAGAAGGGGTAAGACACATGTATAAAAATGTTCAATATTAGCGCTTAGATTCAATGTATTTGGGGAAATAGGAGTGATTCTGAATAGAAAAAAAGCTACAACAATTTCCTTATACAGCTACTCTGACTTTATAAGGACATTTCCATCTAGAAACACACCTTTGCAATTGAGGACTTAGCAGATGCACTCAGTGGTTGTAAATATATTGATTGGCCAGCGTGTGGAATTGGGCGAGTACATGGAAGATGCTCTTGCTGTATTCTGCTTTTCTACTGTTCAAATTGGTTATGAGTTTCATTTGGATCTTAAAAGATAGAAGGCCTTAAACATATGGGAATGACTTAAGAAATGTTGCCTTTGAAGTTGATCTTTATTTGACTTTGAAGTTAGGACAATCTATTTCTCCATTGTAGAAAGTAGGTAGGACGGAGAAAGGTCTTTAATCTCTCCCTCAGTAGAGAGTTTACATGTTTTTACATGATCATCTTATGTTTTGCTGGTTTTAAAAAAATGTTTTCCAAATCTCCTTTTTTTGGCTAGATGTACTGCTTCTTCTGGTCACAGTAGACCACAGATTTCATACTCTGGACTTTTTTCTTGGGTCTGGGCAGATCCCAGCAGCGGGGGTGACCCTCAGGGAGCCTACGGTGGCATTCACGACCTATCAGGGTCACTGAGGAGTTTCCCAGTGGGCCGGTACCCTCACCTGAGATTCCGATACCTCCCCAAACCTCAGGGTCTGCTGGGGGATCACTCAGTTTCGAGAATAAAACCCAGACCAACTGAGAAGGACTTTGGAAACTTAGCAAAAATACAAACTTGAAAATCATGGTTAGAGGTGAGAGGCTACCTGAACTGTCTCCTTTAACCCCTCTGTTAGGGAGGTGTGGTGACTGGTGGGGTACACACAGGTTTGTTTGTCCTGGGCTCTCGGCTCTGGGACACAGGCAATTGACTTGCTTCAATCACATGCCTCTAAGCAGATAAGCTTAAAACTTTGTTCCCAAATAAAATCTTAAAAAAAAAAAAAAAAAAAGCCCTAGCTGGTGTAGCTCAGTGGATTGAGCA
>PVKM010020411.1:0-23388 GCA_004027735.1 Carollia perspicillata | reverse complement strand
CCATAAGTCCTTTAGCTTCTACATTTCCCACACTACTCTTGCCCTCTCCCTGTCTATTTTCTCCCCAATGTCTATGCTATTTATTCTCTGTACCTTCTCCCCCACTCCTCCTCCCACTCCCCTGTTGCTAACCTTCCAGGTGATCTCCATTTCTGTGGCTCTGCTCCTGTTTAGGTGTTTGCTTAGTCTGCTTTTGTTTTAGGTGTGGTTGTTAATAACTGTGAGTCTGCTGTCCTTTCATTGTTCATATTTGTATCTTCTTTTCCTTAGATAAGTCCCTTTAACATTTCATATAATAAGGGCTTGGAGATGATGAACTCCTTGAACTTGACCTTATCTGAGAAGCACTTTATCTGTCCTTCCGTTCTAAATGACAGCTTTGCTGGATAGAGCAATCTTGGATGGAGGTCCTTGCCTTTCATGACTTGGAATACTTCTTTCCAGCCCCTTCTTGCCTGTAAGGTCTCTTTTGAGAAATCAACTGACAGTCTGATGGGAACTCCTTTGTAGGTAACTGTCCCCTAATCTCTTGCTGCTTCTAGAATTCTCTACTTCATTTTAATCTTGGCTAATGTAATTATGATGTGCCTTGGTGTGTTCCTCCTTGGAACACCTTCTTTGGGACTCCCTGAGCTTCCTGGACTTCTTGGAAGTCTATTTCCTTTGCCAGATCGTGGAAGTTCTCCTTCATTATTTGTTCAAGTAAGTTTTCCGCTTGTTGCTCTTCCTCTTCCCCTTCTGGAACCCCTATAATTTGGATGTTGGAACATTTAAAGATGTCCTGGAGGTTCCTAGACCTCTCCTCAATTTTTTGAATTTTTGTTTCTTCCTTCTTTTCTGTTTGGTTATTTCTTTCTTCCTTCTGGTCCACTCCATTGATTTGAGTCCCAGTTTTCTTTCCATCACTATTGGTTCCCTATGCATTTTCCTTCATTTCACTTAGCATCACCTTCATTTGTTTATCTAATTTGTGACCAAAATAAACCAGTTCTGTGAGCATCCTGATCACCAGTGCTTTGAACTGTGCATCTGATAGGTTGGCTATCTCTTGGTCACTTAAAAGTATTGGCTCTGGGGCTTTGAGCTTTTCTTCTATTTGAGTCATTTTTGGTCAGGTGGTGCCTGTTGCGTATGAGGGGTGGAGCCTTAGGTGTTCACCAGGGCGGGGCAACCTAGTCAACAGGTTGTGACGCTGTCTGTGGAGGCGGGGTCAGAGAGGGACCAATGGTGCCTGTTTCGTGCTCTCTCGAATTTGCATCCCCTCTGCTGCCTCCCACAAGCAAGCTGGGCCCCCCTGGCTCTGGTTCCCAGGTGGGTGGGCCTATACACACTCTGGGACCTTGGGGGTCTCCCCAACAACCTCTCCTGTGAGGCTGGGAGCTCTCCCAGCACCTTTTCAATTGGTGTTTTTAGGCTTTATTTCCCGTCGCTGGGGCCCTGGGCTGTGCAGTCCGTCTCACTGCCCACTCTTACCTAGTTTATCTGCGGGCAAATGTGTGTTCGCAGTCGGCCAACTGCCCTGCATGCCCTGCATGCTCTGCTCATCTCTACCCTGCATCTAGGGTCTGTAAGCTCTACGCCACCTATACTCCCTGGCGCTCCCTAGCTTGGCAGCCACCACGTTTTCCTGCCACGTTCCCTCTCCACTGCCTGCTGACTCCGCCCCTCTTACTGGTCTGGTTGCATGGTCGTCGGACTTCTGTAGTTCAATTTTCTGTGTTCTGGTTGTGTTATTGTTTGTAAATCTTTGTTGTCCTTAATCTTGGTTGTGAGAGGAGGTACAGTGTTTCCACCTATACCTCCATCTTGGCCAGAAGTCAGCATGGGTCCTTGAATGAGTAAATGGAGACTTCCCCATCTCCATATCCCATCCACCTGTGTTAGCCAAGCACTGCAAACAAGAAATACACTTAGGCAGTGATTTTCAATCAGCATGACTATTTAATCAGGGGCACTGACCTCTTTTCCCTTAGAATTGTCAAATTAAAAAATGACAACAGCCACACAACAACAGATGTGTGATGTGAATGAATCAAAATTATACCTATTTTTTTGAGTCAGACTGGTAAGAAATGTATTTCTTGTTGTACCACAGAATTTTAGTAATTAGTTTGTATGTGCCATGAGATAGAAAAGATTGAAAATCACTGTACTTATGTGTTCAGCCACTGAGATTTCAGGGTTAATTTGTGGATACAACATAAGCTAGCCTTCTGGTTAATAAAATGTTTCACCTACTTAGAATGAAACAGACCAATAAACACAGTGTAAGAAAAGAAAAATGCAGACACTGACCAGTTCTCCTGGCAAACACATATCTTCCTTAATCCCACTTTCACTGTGTCATTTCATGTTCAAGGACTGAGATAGTTCCCCATGATCTACCACATGAAGTCCAAGTTCCTTTCATACACTTTCAAGCCCATGCCACCCAATATCCCTCCATTGCTCAACATGTGCCATTTAAGTTAGCCTAGTTGGTTTTGTCCCTGTCACATGAATATAACAAATATTTCATTCTCACTGGTTGGCTTATTCTATTTCCTCTATGTATTCTTTACAGTCACATCCCAATTGTACCTACTTCTTTAATTCTTCTTTCACTACTCAAAGCCACTTATCTTTCTTTCCTCAACTTATTTAGTTTTTATACAGTTTTAACTTTACAAGTATATTATCTTACAACAGAGGAGAAAAAGACACACTGCCCTAAAAACCTACGGACTGGTTTTGGTTTGAGGGCTAGTCAGCTACAATGTACTGGTACTGGGCCACACAGCAGGAGGTGAGCAGCGGGCAAGCAAGAGCAAAGCTATACTTGCATTATGGCATGAGCTCCACCTCCTGTCTATCCTCTCTCTTCCCCACCCTGGGGTCCATGAAAAACGTGTCTTCCACAAAACCAGCCCTGATGCCAAAAGGTTGGGGACTGTTGAGCTACACCACCTCTGTCCATTCTTTTAGCCTTTCTAGATTTGTTTGTATCAAAGAAATAACATTGTTTTATAACATGCAAGCTCTCTGCCAACCATCATACAGCCTACGGCCTATTATTTCATGTGTATTACTCTTATCCCTCAACTGAAACATAAGCTCCACTGAGGCCTGCATATAGATAATGCTTGAAAAATATTTGTTGACTGTTACCTGAGGATATTATAAGATTTGTTATTAAAGTATGATAGATGAGAGGTTTTATTATTGCATGTTATAATTTGTTAGGCAGCAGAAAATAATACAGGCTTGATACTAAAATATTAATCATGAAAAATATATTAAATTGGAAACTGGAATGACATTTAAGTCAGTAAAGATTTCTTTTCCAGAGAGAATGTTTTCTGCTGAGAGTATAAGAGGAGTGCCGCTAGCTTTTCCTCTTCCTCCCACATACAAAGAAGCAATATATAAGTACAGTACATTTATTTAATTTATCCCTGATAATACATTTCCACACTGTTCAAATTTAGAGAAATCTCAGCGTTACTATATTGTTGTTAGAAGAACTGTATAAAAAGTAAATACAATTCATGATTTTACTTTATTTTTCAACAGCTTACCTTCCTCAAAAAATTTAAAGAGCTCTTTTGCTTTATTTGCACACTTACTATATAGCTTGTTGTATAAAAATACTTTTTATTTTTAATTTAATATTTATTATATTTTTTCCATTACCATTTAGTCCCCTTTTACCCACTCCCTCCCCCCAGCAATCGCCACAACCCACCCCTTTGACTAGCTGTCACCTGCTCTCCATCTATGAGTCTGTCTCTGTTTTGCTTGTTATTTCAGTCAACACCAAAAAAACAAACAATCCAATTTAAAAATGGAGAAGGGACCTGAATAGACACTTCTCCAAAGAGGACATAAAGATGGCCAATAGACATAAGAAAAGATGCTCAACACCACTAATCATCAGAGAAATGCACATTAAAACCACAATGAGATACCAACACACACCTGTCAGAATGGCTATCATCAATAAATCAACAAACAACAAGTACTGGTGAGGATGTGGAGAAAGGGGAACCCTTTTGCACTGTTGGTGGGAATGCAGATTGGTGCAGCCACTGTGGAAAGCAGCATGGAGATACCTCAAAAAAGTAAAAATGATTCTGCTTTTTGACCCAACAATGCTTTTTAGATGTCTTGCCTACTCAACTGAAGTGCCTGTCTATGCAAGCACTCATAGACAGGAACAACATTACTCTTATGTTCCACATGGTACCTACCAAAACTGACCCAAACCAAGAACTCAAATAAATTTTGATTAGCTTTTATCAGTTTTCTCAGAGTGTGAGAACATTTATTTTTAGTTTCCACATCTTGTAAGAATGACTTTTCTCAGGCAGGTTTGAGGAGAAAAAAGGGTGTCAGAGTGAAACTACAAAGAAGCCACAAAAATTTTTAATCCTATTTTTTAAAAAAAGTAACATTTTGATGTGTTTTTATTGCTTGAGGGCAGTAGTTCCATCAATTTTCCCTTAAGTCCTATAGTGAAACATCTGCTTTTTAAAAATATACATAGGGAAAATATATGGGGTTAATGCCTGTATTATGGTTTAAAAAATAAATACAAAGCATATTATCAAATATTGTTCTATCATATACTATAATTTAAGAGAGTAATGTAAGTATTCCAAGTGCTATCTCATGCTCTCTCGTGTATTACTATTTTTCCCCATTAAGGGAACAAGAGCAAAGAAAAGGTCATGAATTTGAGTGCTACAGGTTTACCTAAAGAATAGCTGTAAAGAGGAAGACATCATCAAAAACAGACCCAGAGCCACAACATCCACATGACAAGACATCAAAGCAGTTCCTGTTTTTTGTTCCAACAATCTGGTACAGGCTCTACCTGAGACATGGCCTAGGACAGTGCTTATACCCACACAAGTGGTCTCTGAAGAGACCCATCAACAGACTGGTCAGTCAGGGGCAGGAGTATGGCTGAGGGATACTGTAGGTCTTGATTATATAGAATTTAGGAAGCAAGAAGTAAAATGGAAAGGAAAAAAGTGCCCCTTTAGGGATTCAGTTGTCAAATTATTTGAAGTTTGTGTTTGGCAAAGTGCTAAAAAGGTGATAGGTACATGTAGTCATTATACTATTCTTTCTGCATTTGTGAATGTCTCAAAATTTCTGCAATACATTTTAAAAACAGGTGAGTGAGTCTCCAACACATTCCCATACTCTTGTTACATCAGGGATAAAAGCAAAAATTCAGGAATGTATTTACAAAGGACTGAGAGAAAGATGGCAGAGGATATCACATAACTGCAAGTCTCTGTCACTATCCAGTCAGCTGAAGCCACCCAAACCATATGAGAAGACAGGAATGAGACACGCATGGACACATTCATATTCTATGGTCACATGGAAGGGTGGCTCAATAGAACTTCAGAAAGTCATAGTAAGAAATGGTTTTGGTGACAAAGTCACATCCACATAAAAAGACTGTCAAGGTTTTTTGATAACTATATACACACATGCATGCATAATGTTCCTTGATTAACCTGATCTCCTAACACAAAGGGCTACTTCCTTTTCCTTAAACTATGCCCCAGTTCAAATCTAAGAATCTCAGATTTAGGCATACTGTGATATATATACACACATACATACACATTTGAAGTTAAATATAAATGTTACCAGTTCTGTTAGCTAAGATTCATTAATAGATAATAGAACCCTCTCAAGTCATTTTAGGGAAAAAAAGATTTTACAAAGAAATGATTGCTTATAAAATTGCTGGAAGGGCTACAAGGGAAGATCCAGGCTGTGCCTCCAGGAATACTCCTGAAAAAACACATAAGGACTGATCTAACCAGAAGACTGCTTCCTCCACTACATTCAAGACCCTAGGTAATTAGGAAGTCATTAGGTTATTTCGGCAGAGTCTAGGGATCAGGAAGTTGTCTGAGATTAACCTCCAGAACCCTGCTGGGTCTGTAGATGGACCAGCAAAATGGTATTTCATATGCCACTGCTTTGGCTCACAATGAACTCAAGCACTATACAAGTACTTCTGATTGGCGGAGCCTAAATCATAGCCAGAATTCTGGATGCAAGAGAGTTAAGAGATAGAGCTTTCAGATTTTCAACCTCTGATTTATGTGGAGGCACACGAGGAAAACCATGGAATAGATAATGACCAAGCCAATCTAAGTGTATCCATCATACCACAGAAAACACTAAAATATTCTACCAAAAGGGAAAAAGAAATACCTGATTTTAAAAAGATAAAAAAGAAACTTAACAGACATCACAATCAAATGCAAAACGAAATGTAAATGGGCTTTTAAAGTAATAGGATAACTATAAATATAGTTTTGGTAGTACATAATAATAAGAAATTAAAAATAATTTTGTTCCTGGCTGATGTAGCTCAGTGGATTGAGCATGGGCCTGCAAACCAAAGGGTCACCTGTTCAATTCCCAGTCAGGGTACATGCCTGGGTTGCAGGCCAGGTCCCCAGTAGGGGGTGAACGAGAGGCAACCACACATTAATGTTCCTCTCCCTTTCTCCTTCCCTTCCCCTCTCTGCAAAAGTAAATGAATAAAATCTATTAAAAAATCATTTGTTAGGTAAAATAATATTATGGTTATATAAGAAATATATTTTTATAGCTTACTAAAATATGAAATAAAACAGTATGATGGTGAAAATGCTTCAAAATACTTAAAGTGAAAGCAGTTTTTAGGGGAACAGAAGAAGAAAGGATGGCAATAATGTTAATTATTAAATCTGGGTAATAGGGCTCTCTGCTTTTGTGATCAACATTTTTCATAATGGAAAGCTCTAACATGTCATGCCAACAGAAACATGAGAAGTACAAATTATTTTCATCTAATGCTTCATTTTCAAAAACTTTAATTCTACCATATTATTAAAATAAGGTTCATCTACTATACCCTTTGAAGGGCTTATACCCTTTACAATATCAAGATCATAAAAGAGAAAGAATGAGGATAGTTCCAGATTGATGAATGAAGGGCCATAACAACTAAATGTAGGACATAATTATGGAATGGACCATATATATTTTTTTCTTTTTGCTATAAAAGAGGACATTATTTGGACAATTGCCAAATACTAATAGAGTAATACACGAGGTCTGTCTGGAAAAAGTCCAATCATTGTTAACATAATGAAAACATTCTGTGTGACATCGATGTAACCTAGTAGCCAAGGAGAATGGAATGGAACGCGTGTGCATGAACAATGATAACCTTACTGTACTAGTCAGTGAGGGCAGTAGATGCACCACTGAGTGAGCATGGGCACTGTGTGGCTGTGGCATCCAAAGTGAGTGAGCAAGTAGAGCAACAAATATGTGTCAGATTTTGCATTGAGCTTGATCATTCCTCCACAGAAACTACTGCAATGATTAAGAAAGTCATGGCTATGAGCAACTCGTGACCAGCAGCTTCATCACAACACACTCACTCGTGAATTACGTCTTGTGCAGTTTTTGGCAAAGCATCAAATCACCCAGGTGACTCAGACCCATCTATACCCCAGATTTGGTGCCCTGCAACTCCTGGCTTTTCCCAAAACTAAGATCACCTTTGAAAGGGAGGAGATTTCAGATAGTTGATGAGATTCAGGAAAATACAACTGGGCAGCTAATGGCAACTGGGAGAACTGGGTGAGGTCCCAAGGTGCCTACTTTGAAGGGGATTGAAGCATCATTGTCCTATGTACAATGTTTCTTGTTTCTTGTATCTTCTTCAATAAATGTCTCTATTTTCATAGTACATGGCTGGATACTGTCTCGACAGACCTGGGTATACTGACATATCTATGGATAAAGAAGCATCACATCTACAACTTGCTCTCAAATGATTCAGAAAAAATACATATTCATAGAAAATATATGTGTATACAGAATGAAAAAGCAAATGTAAAAAAATGTTAATAATTAGGGCATCTGGGTTTAGGGTAGCGGAGTTCTTTGCCCTACACTTGTAATTTTTCTATATCCTAAATTATTTCAAAGTTTTTTAAAAGTATAAAACATAGTGACAGTATCTGGGACCTTTGAAGAGAAACAGCACAGTTTCTTCTGTCTATTAAATTAATAACTAAACAACTGGAGTGTCACAGGCAGTGCTTTTTCAGACATTATATAGGATATTATACTGTAATCTGAAAAAGTTTTACGGCATGAGATTATTTTGTACTTTTCATTTCTGCAGTAAAATTTGAATACAGTCATAAATGTTATCTTTATACACTAACATTTACTTTTATAAACATTTGCAACACTGCAGTTGAAAAATGTACATAGGACGCCTTGGTTTGATAAGTTTATAGTCTCAAATTATTTCCTAGTATACTGAACAGGAAAACTATGTTTTTCACCCAAGAAAAAGAAGGAAGTAGCATTACACTGTGTTGCACATAGGAAAATGCCTGAACTAAGCATCAGACAGGCATGACTAGGCTCTGCCACTTAAATAGACATGACTCTAGTGACTCAATTCGCAGAACCTCTGCTTTCACACGAGACACAACAATATCGTGATCTATTTTTGCAAGTCTGTCTTGGATGTTCATTTAAAACTTATGAAAGGCAAGGTTTTATGATACAAAATAGCCACTCAAAATGTATTTATTAAGATTCCTTAAGAGAAAGTACAAATCTGCTACCAAAAACACCCTCCAAATAGTATGTACAATATTAACATCTCATAATTCTACTTTGCATTGTTTTTCCATTTTGTTGCTAATATTACTAAACATATCCTGGGTTGAATAATTTATTTATGTACAAATATTTATTAAGGGACTACTACAAGTCAGGCACTGCTCTAGGCACCAGAGTGAGAACTAAAAATAATACAGACCAAATTATCCTCATTATTTTTAGGTTCTATAAGCCAACAATCAACATCAAGTAAAATAATATCAGTTTAGGGGAGGGGATAATTTTGAGTGTTATTCTGGCTTTGTGGTATCCAAGATAGGGTCTGTGCCTTTCCAAATATTTTCTGAATTATAGTTCAAACTCTCTTTCTGCTAAATAAGCCAGAGTTGGTTTCATTACTTCAACCAACAAGCATGCCTGTGCTGTTGTAATTGAGAAAGCCTTTTTTCCTTTGACCTCAGATAATGAAAGCACATTAGATACTTAAGAACTCAACATCTATCATGTACCAAAAAATCAACCCTAAGATAGATAGGGACAAGATTATTTTTATGTGTTGTATATTTTGCTATGGTTACCAAGACGTGGTTAGCATTTTGAAATTTTTTTCTTAGAATAATACAATGATCTGAATCTAAAATCTTTCATAAGGTGCAACTTTCCATGATAAACAAGAACAGGAAGTAAATCTCAAATACAACCAGACATCTAGTTCCCTTCACTATTATGTATTCTGCTATTATCTGGGCCTGACTTCACAACATCAAACTTCCTGCCATTCTACCCTAATTTAAAATTATTATTTTGATTTCTGTCTGAATAAAACATATTTCCTATTAAACTGGAAATTTTGACATATGCTCAAATATTTTAAGTTCTATGAGGAAGACAGCTTAAAATAAAGGAATTGAGTAGCAAAGCAACTTACAAAAGCAGAAATGAAAACAGATGTTAAACTTCTTTGAAACAAATTTTTGCTAACAGCCTCAACCAAAGCTATTTCAGTCAACTAGTAGAAATATTCTACTCTGTGAAAAGATCTCAACAAACTTCATGGGTCATCAGCTCCATAAGGGTGTGGGCTCTTTTCAAGGTTCTATTTCAAGGTCACTCAGCACCGTGTCCATTATCTACTATGGGATTTCAAAACATAGGTGGTAAGCTCTGCAAAAGCTTTGTTTACATCACTGGTGCTCCATCAGGGGCAATTCTGTCTCGCAGCTGTCATCTGGCAACATTTTTAGTTGTCATGACTGGGTGGAGCAGGGGAGGGAATGCTGCCAGCATTTCGTGGGTAAAGGCCAGGGATATTGCTACACATCCTACATTGCACAGGATAGCCTCCCATGACAAAGAACTAAAGAGCCAAAAGTACCCACCAAGGTTGAGAAAACTCTAGGTTAGGTCAAATATGCTACTGCCCTTCACAATCATATATAAAATTACTAATGGTGTGGCTTTTCATATCCTCTGGTGATAGCTCACAGACCCTTTCAAACAGGATACATTAAATCTCCACCCCACCCCTGTAAAAAAACACTCTGGCCACTGAAACTCTCACTGAAATCCCTGCAGTGTGAAAAGCCTGAGTCTCCTTTCACAATTAATCAACAACCTGTAAGGGTAAGAAAATCTGTTGCTACTTTATTTGATTCTCAAGACACTGGCCTTGATACATTACTAATGTCTTGATTATACTGAGTAGCAATCTTTTTTAAAAATCATTCCTCAATGTCAAGTGCATAAGTGAGGCAACAGGAGGCTCTTCCTCTCCTTACATGTCTTTTCATACAATAATCTTTCTTTTACCACTTTATAGAAAATGTTGCTCGAAGTTTCTGGGCCTGTTTCCTCAAAGGAGATGACAATTTGCACTGTACAGGGTTATTCTGAGGATTAAGTGACATCAAATGTGTTCCCAGAGTGCCTGGGATGTGCGCAGTAAGTGTGCTCACTAATTTGCAATGGATGTTAGACATACAGCATTATATACCCAAATGCTGAACTGATGGGAAGTTTAAGAACTATTTAGTTGAGAAAAGAGGCACGCTGAGAATATAAAAATGAATGGATTATATATTTCTGTCTAGGTATGATCCTGGAAATGATTTTTTAAATCCACAACATGTTAATGCTTTAAAAATATCATTGAACTCAAATTTGAAATTTAATTTTTATATTTTTCTCATGAGTAACAGATTTTAGGTGACTTACCAAAAAAGAAAAAAGAAAAAAAAGGAAAGAAAAAGGGCATTAGTACAAAAGAATAATTAAAGTAACTAGCATATGGCAGACAAAATTTCAATCATAACCAGATCTCTTTGGTATTTAAAAATACTCTTTTCACTGCTCTATGCTGTCTCCCAGATGCACCATGCTGTGGGAGCTAAAAAAAGAGATCCTCCCTTTAAAAAGCATCAAGTTGAGAGAAAGGTCAATTAGGTAAATAATTACCAAACCAAGTAATAAATGTTATATGAACTTTTAAACATAAAGTTATCTCTGAGCACGAAGGAAGGAGTGATTAATTCTAGCTGGGGTAGTGTTTCATATAACAAATATTCATGGTGAGTCTTGAAGAATAGGGAGAAGTTAGCCAAGCAAAGGGAGAAATGATGTTGTAATCAGAATCATCTGCATGAATAAAATAAGAAAGTAAAATGACACAAGAGTGATAGGTAGTGGTGAATAATGCAATTTAGCTGATGTGGAGAGTACAAGGGGGGAATGGGAGAAAACGAGACTAAAATATTTGGTTGGGACTCAATCCAGAGATGCCTCACTAACAAGTTAAACTTCACAGATCATCAGTAAGAAGTCTCAGGTTTCTGAAGATATAAAAAGAAATCAGACCTCTTTAGAGATAAAATAAGGGTTTGGGATAATGTAGACTGATGGCTTTGAGATGATGATAGGGAGAATAGTTAAGAGGTTACTGCAATAGTCCAAACAAAAGGAAGTGAAATTGAATCAAAAGACTAGTAACTTTTCATTCACTAATTTACTCCATCCATCCATCCATCCACCATCCGTTCATGGATCCACTCTACATGTGCCCACTATATGTGAGCCACTATGCTAACCAAGGCTTGACCAGTTAGTAAGACTGACATGGTCTCCTGCTTGCATAAGGCTTATGTTCTAGTAGAGGAGAAAGATATGAAACCATTCTTTGCACAACAGATTATTTAATTTTTATGGTAATAAGTACTATGAGAAAGTTCTAGAAAGCATAATCACTATGATCTAGTCAGGGGGTGGGGATGGTCAGAGAAAACTTCTGCAAGAAGTGACGTTTTCCTGCAGCCCTTAAGCTGGGGCTATTTATTATCTCACACCTCTAATTCTAAATAAACACTTTGAGAAACTCCTTTCATTGGTCAACTTTACTTTGTGCAATCACACTTAAGTACCTGTTTATTAAAATCTCTGATAGGTCTAACTAAACTAGTAGGTATTGCTGGGAGGAAAAAATAGAATTGGGGACATGCTGAGAACGGTGGGAAGAAATTAAAGGGTAAGGAGTGGGAAAGAAGAGATAAAGGGGAGTGGGAAAGAAGGCATAAAAGAGGGCTCAATAAAGTCTTTAGCTACACAACAGAAGACTTTATAAAGAGTAACTCATTAAGGAAAGAAAGTCTAAACTTTTGTTGTGTTCACCCTGAGAAACATAATCCTCCGCAAATTGATAAATACAGGAACCCGTCAATTTCTGCTTTTTCTTGACTGGGAGGCACTTTCCATTTACAGTGAAGTAATCTAAGTCAAAATTCCAACTCTGTCAACTGAGTTTTATATGTTCCTGGGCTAACTTCTTGGTCTCTCTTAAAATCAGTTTTCATACCCATAAACTAGATATAACCATAGCAGATTCACAGAGTATATTTTTAAAATAGGAATCAAAGGAGAAAATATAGTTAAATATTTAGTAGTTTAACTTATCTATTTTTCTAAATACATCATTAATGCAATCACTTCAAATTTGGAGGCTCTGGTGGCTCTATCTTTATTTAGAGAAATATTGTTTTATTTCTAAAGACATCGATCATTGTTCTGGCCGTGATGATAATATATATGTTGAATATTTAGCCCAAGTTCAAACCAGAGGGACAAATAATTTAGAAAGCTAACTGACACATATTGTTAACTTTGCCCACAATACCCACTTCCCTTAAAATATCCCAACGGTTGATATTCGAGATGACCACAGATGATTATAGGTGCACTGCTAGTCTCTAACTGACGTTCAGTTCTACAGAACCAAATCCTTTAGCACTTTTAAGATAAAAAGTTATACTACCTCTTGGTACCAACTCTGCTACCACCACAGTAACGCTATAGCCCAAATGAAAGTCTAACATAGGGCTACAAAATTAAGAAAGAACTACATTAAATATCCGTGACTAATTCTTTTAAACAGGTCTACATAACCAAGTCAGATCACCAAATAATTATGGTGGCACCATAACATCAAGAACAATAGGAAAGATCCCTACATACTGAGTCTAGAAGGAAATTTATTCTGCTGGAAACTGGGTGTTTGGGTGTTTGAAAAAAGTGGAACATTAGCCCTGGCTGGTGTGGCTCAGTGGATTGAGCATGGGCCTGCACAGCAAAGGGTTGTGGGTTCCATTCCCAGTCGGGGCACATGCCTGGGTTGTGGGCCAGGTTCCCTAGTGAGAGGTTTGCAAGAGGCAACCACGCATTGATTTTCTCTCCCTCTCTTTCTCCCCCTCTTCCTGTCTGTCTAAAAATAAATAAATAAAATCTTTAAAAAAAAAGAAAAAAGTAGAACATTAAATTCCTGTAGTCAGATCCTGAGATGAAGCACATTCTTCCTTGCTCCCTTCAGAACCACCACTCAGGCAGATTACAGAGAATAGCATATAGATGCCTAAAACAAAATTTACACAGAAACGAAGAATGAGCCTTGAAGAGATGCTCATGGTTGCTGCGATTAGTTGAGAACTGGGATGAGATATAACTAACAGACATACTAAGACCCAGGAAATAGGCTCATAGAAGACAATGTAGCACAGTTAATACAAAGTCTGTTTTATTTTGACTTAAAGAATACTGTTTGAGGATGACATAATGCCCTTAATAAAAATTCTGAATGCTTACAGAGGTAACTGATACAATCAATGAAAAGAAAATAATTTGATTCACAATTGTCACTATTCTTCAAACACACACTTAAAAAAAATACTGACAGTCAAAGATAATGGATTAAGTACACATGCTCTCCTCCTCTGTTGCTGCCTAAAACCTTGTAACAATGGCATTAAAATATTTTTTTAAAGGTGTAAACCCAGAAAGATAAAGATGAGTTGACAATTATAAATTTGTTTATAAACTGGAATATAAGAGTAGAGTGGTAACTAACCTGGCAAATCTGAGAAAACTAAATGCTAAACCAGCAATGGTGAACTCTGAGAAGCAAACTAACCCTGAAACTCCTCAAGAGCTACAGGGTTAACAGTACCACATTTTTCTGGAACTACTAAGGGGCAGTAAGAGCACTGATCCCCTCCCTCTACTCTCCCACTCACTGACTGCCACTCTCCATCCTCTCACAGAAGACTGAGGATTCATTATCCAAAAATGGTAACAAGAAGTATCTTGGGACTGCGAGACTCCCATGCACAGTTCAGAGTGCAACCACAATACTAAAAATCAAATTATATACTAAATGAAAGTTCATATATGAAATGTTGAGACTCCCAGACTTATACTCTACAGGCAGTAGACTGGAGATTATGCTCTGGGGAATCTGACAATTCACGAGGGGAAAAAAAAAAGACAAATTTACAGATCCAGATCCTGACATTGGTAGTTCCTAGTAAAACATTCCATCCTAGGGACACTACAATGAAGTCCATGGTCATACAGTCATTTGCACATGATCTATTTCTTCAATCAGCATTTTATATTTATTTTTATTTTATTTAATGAATTTATTGGGGTGACACTGGTTAATAAAATTATATAGGCTTCTGGTGTACAATTCCATAATAATACATCATCTGTATATTGTTTTGTATATTTACCACGCCAAGTCAAGACTCCTTCCATCATCCTTTATCCCCTCTTCTACCTTCCCATACCTTCAGTTAGCTTTTTAAAAATCTGGCTCTTAAATATAGACAGAAAGCCAAAGGCTCAGAGATATTTAAGGAAAGACCCTAACATCAAAAGCAAAGAAAAAGAAGAAAAAAGAAACTCAGAAAAAACAGAAACTGTGCAGAAAAATAAAAACCATTAGAGGGAAACAGGGGGCATTGTCCTCAATGTCATGTAAGATAAAAGAAAAAATACTGCATCCATAAAACAAAGACATGATGCCAGAAACATGAATATTCAAAAAATAAAAAGGAAACACTGGAAATGAAAATTAGAATAGCAAAAATATTTAAAAGGTACTCAATAGAGAGAAAGGTATTCAATCTCATTAGTCATCAAGGAAATGAAAACTAAAAGCACAACACATCAATACACATCTATTGGAATGACTAAAATTAAAAGGACTGCTAACTCTCTTGGATCAATTCCCTCTAGGGCAAGTTAGCAGTCATAAATATTCAAGCAACTTCACAGTATGGAGCTGGGGCCTCCTGCCAATAGTAATGATATGAATGAGCCATTTTGGAACAGGGTCTTTCAGTAAAGTCAAGCCTTCAAATGACTGGTCCCTGCTGGCATTCTGATGTCAACCACATGAGAGACTCTGGGCCAGCGTTACCCAGTTAATCTACTCCCAAATTCCTGATCCATTGGAAAGCTGGCAATATCTTCTAAAGCTAAACATACACATACCATGTAATTCAGCTCTCAATCCTAGGGATATACCCAACAGAAATATCTACATGTATACAACAAAGATGTGTTCAAGGATGTTCATAGCAACAGTATTTGTAATAGTCCCAAATAAGAAACAATCCCAATGTCCAGTAACAGTGGAATGGATAAATGATAGTATTTCATATAACAAACTACATCACAATAATGATAAAGCATGAACTACTGTGACATGCAGCAACATAAATAAAACTGAACATGACACTAAGAGAAAATAAGCTAGACACATAAGTGTACATTTCCACTTATATAAGGTTCAAAGTAAAACAAAACCAACCCAGGGTATTAAAATTCAGGATAGACTTTGGGGAGGAAGTAATGACTGGGAGGAAACAAAAGTGGATCTTCTAGGGTACAGGTGATATTCTGCTTTTTCATCAGGACGGTGTTTAAAAGGGTGTCTCTTTGTAAAAATTCAATGAGCTCTAAACTTAGAAATGCACGCTTTCCCATGTACATGTTGTACTTCAAAAAAGTTAATTTAAAAATACTAAATAGAAGAATTAAAAGACAGAGCTAAAAAATCTAGAGATGGCGGCAAGGTAGGTGGGAGTGGAGCCCACTTCTCCATGCACCCAGCTGGAACTCCTAGCCAATCTTCTGAGGAACAGAATGAACAGCCAACAGAATCCCAGCTTATTATGAAACTTGGAGGCCAAAATTGTAGAGGACACCGAAAAACAGATGGTAAGGAGATTGCATCGGGACGGTAAGGTCCCTGGGACCTGCGCAGGACCAAGGCTGCTGTGGCCCTGGCCTGGTTGGCAGTGGCCGCAGGATCTTTGGAGGACAGCCACATCAGCAGCTCCCTCCCCTACCAAAGCAAGGAAGACACCAGGAGAGACCTGGATGCTTGAAGTCACTGGGCGGGGGGGGGACTAGAGACAAAGTGAGAGACACACAGAGGCAGTGTTGACCTGCTAAGACTGTGGACGTTGGCCAGATCATTACCAGAGAAATTAGGGAGCCAGGTGACACTTGGAGAGGGGAGAAGAGTTGGGTCATGTCAGACCCTGACCCAGAGAGTCTCCTGTCTGGTTAGAAAGTTAGGCTGTGTGAAAAGCCGGGCACTTGTTAAGAACAGCGGGCTTAAACAAGAGGATTTCACTCAAAAAAAAAAAAAAAAAGGTTCTCAGCCGCTGTTTAAGGAAGTCTCACACAGCAGTGGATTGCTAGCAAAGAGGAAGGAGGAGGCGAGCCTCAAGGACAGACACTTTGAGAGCAGCAGGGCTCAGGGAGTTGGCAGTCCCCAGAGACTTAATTTAGTGGGGGAGCTGAACTGCCCAGAAGAGACTTTGAGAGTATGCAGCATGCAGGCCAGCAAAGAGGGAGGAGGTGAGGTGTGAGCTGCCCCTAAGCAGTACACCTCATGGGTGGCACAACTGGTGGATAAAGGCACTGGCCTGGCACAGATGGATGGTAGGGGCCCAGCAACTTCAGGAGGACCTGGGCTGGAGGCTGGGCAAAAGTGAATATTGCAGCCCAGACCTGGCCTCTATCCTAGCAAAACCACACGAAGGGAGAAAACCAAAGCCAAGCCCCGTTCAGCCAGCCACTTCCAAAAAGACCAGCAGAACTCCCTTAGTGGGTTTAAGTTAGCAGGAGGCTTTTACTTTTTTTCTTTCCCCTCCTTTTTTTCTTTTCCCAACTGTGAGACAATAAAATCTGGAGCTGTGAAAGGACCAGAGACAGATTCAGAGAGAGAGCACAAGGCTAACCCCAACCACTGAGAATCTGAGGCAAATTTCACTTTGCTAACATATAGAACTTGCATTTTATTGTTTATTTGTATTATTATTATTTTTCATTATTTTTACTTTTGTTTTATTAGTATTTTTTATTTCTCTTCTTTACATTTAGTTTAGTTTTATTTGTTTAATTGCATTGTTTGACTAGTTTTCCTTGTTCTCTCTTTCATATTGTATTTTAATTTTCCTTCTTTCACTTCACTCATATTCCAATAACACACTACTCTTGGTCGTATACTTACTTTCTATTGTGGTTATTGAGATCATATATTTCTTGTAATATTATTACTTTTCCAATATTATTATAAATAGTCGTGGTTCCATATAATTGTAAACACTACACAGCACCCTGCCTTGCTCTTGGCACATTTCACTATCTTCTTCAAATTTATTACTGCCATGGTTAACTCTATTCTCTCACACACTACACTTAGTTCCTACCCTTTACCCTCACTATATCTCATCATCAACCTCGCACAAATGCTGTTTTCTGGATTTAGCTCACAATATTTCTCCCCTCTAACAAAAGTCTTATCAGTTTTTCACCTTTTATAAAATGTGGCTAGTTGGGTGAAATATCACAGTTAACACTATACATATCCAAAGGATCTCCTATCTCTTTTCTAGGGGTTGGTACTTTAAATCCCATGAAATATATTCTCACTGTCTTAATCCATTTTGCTTTCCCCACCAAATGATCATATAAAAGAGTAGGTGGGAGAATGAATGTGCTGGCAGAGAGAACCCACCAACAAAGGAACCACCAACAAAAAATAAAGGAAGATGGTGAAGGATTGAGTGAAAGCCACACTAACCTCCACCTACCCAGGACCAATTTGAATTAAAATAAATGGTGGAGAAATTATCCAGAACAAACAACTGAAGAATAGCAAGAGAGAAGCCTCATAACCTACCACAGATAGAAGAACCAGCTTCGACACAAACTGTCTGCACCTGCACAACAGCATACAAGATGTGGTGGGCAGAGTGACCCTCAGTTAACCAGCGGGAGGGAAGGACCCACCAAAGAAAGACACAACAACAATCAAAATCCAACTATATTCGGAAAGCCAACATAAATGACAGCCCAAGAGAAGCAACTTCAAGAGATGAAGGAGAAACACCAGATCTGTGGTGCTTCTATGTGCTTCTGAACCACAGAAGTTCAGAGCACAAACCCAGGGAGACAGAACAGATAAATTTAAGAATCAGAGGCTAACAAGAAGAGTCTCACAAACAATGGGAAGACAAAGAAACAATCCCCAAATGAAAGGAAAGGAAGAAGCCTCATAAAGAATGCTAAATGAAATAGAGACAAGTCAACTATCAAATATTGAGTTCAAAGCAATGGTTATAAGGAAGCTCAATGATCTCATCGAGAATTACCAAAACTACAGGGAAACTACAATGAACTCATTGTAAACTATATCAACATGAAAAAGGAAATAGAAATTATAAAAGAGGGCCATGAGGAAATGAAGAATACAATTTCTGAATTGAAGAACACAGTAGAAGGAATCAAAAGCAGGATAGAGGAAGCAGAGGATCAAATCAGTGAGCTGGAGGACAAGGTAGAAAAAAACACCCAGAAAAACAATAAAAGGTAAAAGATTCAGACAGAATGAAGAGGTGTTAAGGGAACTGTAGGACAACATGAAATATAATAATATCCATATAATAGGGATACCAGAAGGAGAAGAAGAAGAACAAAGGATAGAAAACCTGTTTGAAAAAGTAATGATGGAAAATTTCCCTAATCTGACAAGAGAAAAGTCACATAAATCCAGGTAACACAGAGAGTCCCAAAGAGGCCCACTTCAAGATACATCATAATTAAAATGGCAAAATTCCAAGACAAAGAGAGAATCTTAAAGGCAGCAAGGGAGAAACAATAAATAACATACAATGGAGCCCCAATAAGACTAGCAGATGACTTCTCCATGGAAATGCTACAAGCTAGAAGGGATTGGCAAGAAATATTCCATGTAATGAAAAACAAAGGCCTGAAACTATGACCACTCACTCTATCCACTAAGGCTCTCAATTGAAATGGAAGGCAAAATAAGGAGCTTCCAAGACAAAAGAAGGCTTAAAGAATACACCTCCTCCAAACCATCACTGGAAGAGATGCTAATGGGTCTGCTTTAAGGAAAGGATCGAAAAGAGTGAGAGAGCGAGGAACAGGGGTAGTAAAAACTGTCAATGAATAAATACCTATTAATAATAACCTTAAATGTAAATGGATTAAATGCTCCAATCAAAAGACAGAATAGCTGAATGAATAAGAACTCATGACCCACACATATGCTGCCTACAAGGGACCCACCGCAGAACAAAAGACATACACAGACTGAAAGTGAAGGGTTGGATAATATATTCCATGCAAATGGACAGGAAAATAAGGCCAGGCCAGGGTAGCAATACTCATATCAGACAAAACAGACTTCAAAACAAAGGCCATAAAAAGAAACATGGAAGGACACTTCATAAAACTCAAGAAAAGAATCCATCAAGAAGATATAAACATTGTAAACATATATCCACCCTACACAGGAGCAGCCAAACATATAAGGAAAATCTTGAAGGACTTTAAGAAGATACAGACAGCAACACACTTGTACTAGGGAATTCAATGTCCCATTGTAAACAATGAATAGCTCTTCCAAACAAAGTATCAATAAGGATATTGAGGCACTGAACAATGCCCTAGATCAAATGGACTTCACAGATATATATAGAACCTTTCATCCCAAAGAAACAAAGTACACAACCTTTTCAAATGCACATGGAACATTTTCAAAGACAGACTACAGGATAGGGCACAAAACAAGCCTCAAAAAATTCAAGAAAACTGAAATAATATCAAGCATTTTCTCTGACCACAAGGGACTGAAACTAGAACCCAACCTCAAAGAAAAAAGTAAAAAACACTCTAGCTCATAGAGATTGAATAGCATGCTATTAAACAACCAATGGGTCAATGATAAGATCAAGGAAGAAATCAAAGAGTTTCTGGAAACAAATTAAAATGAACACATAACAGTCCAAAACTAATGGTACACAGCAAAGGCAGTCCGGAGAGGGAAGTTCATAGCAAAATAGGCCTACCTAAAAATAGACAGAAACATTTCAAATAAACAACCTACCTTACAATGACGAGAACTGGAAGAACAAAAACAAATAAAGTCCAGAGCGACTAGAAGGGAAGAAGTAACCAACATCAGAGCAGAATTAAATGACATAGAGAATAAAGGAACAATCCAAAGATTCAATAAATCCGGGAGCTGGTTCTTTGAAAAGATAAACAAAATAGACAAGCCTTTAAGCATCCTCATCAAGAAAAAAAGAGAGAGGATCCAAATAAACAAAATGAGAAATGAGGAGAGATGACAATGGATGATATAGAGATACAAAAGATTGTTAAGAAATTACTATGAACAACTACATGCCAACAAATTTGAAAACCTGGGTGAAAAGGACAAATTTCTAGAAAAATATAATGTCGCAAAACTGAATGAAGAAAAAAAAAAAGCTGGAACAGACCAATAACAGCTGATGAAATTGAAGCAGTAATCAAAAAACTCCCAACACACGAAAGCCCTGAACCAGATGGTTTCACAAGAGAATTTTACAAAACATTTAAGGAAAAGCCAACACCTATCCTTCTCAGGCTATTCCAATAAATCCAAGAAAAAGGAAAACTCCCCAACTCTTTTTACAAAGCCAGCATCACCCTAATTCCGAAACCAGGTAAAGATACAACAAGGAAAGGAAACTATTGGCCAATATTGCTGATGAACATAGACACTAAGATCCTCAACAAATATTGGTAAACTGCATCCAGTAATACATTAAAAAGATTATATACCATGATCAAGGGAATTCATCTCAGGGATGCCAATGTGGTACAATATTCACAAATCAATAAACATAATACATCACATAAACACAAAGAAAGACAAAAACCACATGATCCTATCAACAGATGGGGAAAAAGCATTTGGTAAGGTACAGCACCCATTTATGATTCAAGCACTCAGCAAAGTGGGAATAGAGGGACTTTTCATTGCTTCTATTCAATATAGTATTGGAAGTCCTAGCCACAGCAATCAGACAAGAAAAAGAAATAAAAGGCATCCAAATTGGAAAGGAGGAAGCAAAACTGTCCCCGTTTAAAGATGATATGATAGTGTACACTGAAAACCCTATGGATGTCACCCAAAATCTACTCAACCTAAAAAGGGAATTCAGCAAAACAGCAGGGTTCAAAGTCAATATTCAGAAATCGAGGGCATTTTTATACACAAACAATGAAAGATTAGAAATAGAAATCAGGAAACAAATCCCATTTACTAGAGCAACAAGAAAAGTAAAGTACATAGAAAAAAACTTACCAAGGAGGTGAAGGACCTGTATTCAGAAAACTACATAACATTGAAAAAAGAAATTAAGAAAGACAGAAACAAATGGAAGCATATACCATGTTAATGGATTAGAAGAATCAACATCATCAAAATGACTATACTACACAAAACAATTTATAAATTAAATGCAATCCCTATCAAAATACCAATGACATATTTCACAGATATAAAACAAGCATTTCAAAAATATATATGGAACCATAAATGACCCCAAATAGCTTTAGGAATTTTGAGAAAGAAGAACAGGTTGGGTCCAAGATGGCGACAGAGTAGGAGGGAGCGGATTTGACTTCCCCCTACACACGGGAGGAAAAACTGGCTAATCCATGGAGGAACAGAGCAGACAGACAACAGTATTGCAGCGTATTTGAAAATAAGAATCCACAAAGCGGTAGTGGACACTGAAAAACCAGAAACCAAACGGTAAGAAGGAAATTTCAGGACACTAAGGTCCCGGGGAGCAGCGCAGGGGGACCAGGGGTCAGTGAAGCCCAAGGCCCAGTGCCGGGCGCCTGGCGCCGGGCACACACAGCGGGCGCTGGGTCAACCACAGAAGTGGAGGGACGGCCGAAATACTTGGGAGAGAGCTGGGTCACCTGCTCCCTCCCTCCCCGACAGACCAGGTTGGGAGCAACACGAGCAGAGATCTGGTCACGGAGAGGGGAAAAAAAGAGGAAGAAGCAAAACGCTCAAAGCTGTGGTTACTCTCTGTGGTCGCCAGCTTGGATGAGCTGAGGACTGGGCTGCCTCGCGCAGGGACTCCGGGAGTTGGGCAAGGACTCCGGGAGCCGGGAGTCGCGAGTGGACCCCGGGGGCTGGGAGTCGGAGTCGCAGGCTGGAGAGTTGGGTTATACAGACACCAGGCTTCAATACGAGGAATTTATCAAACAGAAAGGCTGGGGAACCTGCTGTGATGGCCCCGAGACTGACTCCCAGCCCAGCGGGGCGTGGGGGGAAGGCGCAGTGACTCCATCCCAGTGGCGCTGGGAGGGGAGACTTTGGGCCCAGGTTCCCTGGGAAGGGAGGCTTTTGGCACCAACCTAAGTTAGTGGGCTCTGCTGTACCCCGGTGTCTGGAGGTGATCACCCACCGGAAGAAGCCATCAGAAGAGAATCAGGGCTTCCACGTCGAGGATATTGGGAAAGGAGTCAGACTGGCAGCAAGGACAGTACTTGGAAGGCAGCCTGGGTGAATGTCGCCACACCAATCCCTCCCCAGCCTTCTGCAGCCAGCAAGACCAGAAAAACTGGTTTGGCCAGTTTGAATCCAACAAGAGGAGTGTTTTTGTTTTTTTTTTGTGGTTTCTTTTTTGTTGTTGTTGTTTTTTTAAAAAAATAATCTTTTTGTTATTTTTTTTTTAATTTTCACTACTGTTTTACTCCAATTGCCTTTCTTCTCTTTCCTTCTTTCTTGATACTGTACTGCACACATTATTTCTAATTATATCTCTCCTTTCTTCTGCCTTTTCTCTCTCTCTCTTTTCTTTCTTTCTTTTTTTTGTAATACTCACAAGTGCAGGAAACTTGGAACTGAGAAAAGACCCGAAGTAGACTCAAATACGGGGCAACCCAACACCTGAGACAAAGGGACAAATTTCACTCGACTATAGCATGGTAACTGCAAGTTGCTGCATATTTGGATTATTATTTTTTCCTCCTTTTTTCATTATTCCTACATCTTTAATCTCAATAGTATTTTTGTATTCC
>PVKM010020410.1:0-23397 GCA_004027735.1 Carollia perspicillata | reverse complement strand
CTTTCCCTTAGCCCTCTCTAGGGGAGTCAGGAGAGCATGATATGACCTTGGGAATGACCCTTCCCCCCGGTAGGTTAGACTGGCTCTAGTTGGCCCCTTGTAGTTTCAGCATTCGATGTCTCAGAAGGCCCCCTTCTTTCCACCACCATATCTGTCTGGGCACCCTAGCTTCTGGTGGTTCAGGCTGCTGGGTCGCACAGTCTCAGGGCATGCTACCCTTTTCCTAGTCTGCTGGCATGACACACAGTGTGAACGGTGCTCCCTTGGGAATGTGCAGTGCGCCGGCCCAGGGAAGGGACAGGAGGGAGCACCAGAGGGGCGTGGCATGAACTGGGGTGACCCCTCGGCTCCCTTCCGTGTCCCTTCTCCTCCCCTCATAGGCTTCCTTGGTGAAGGGGACGCTGTCACCAAGGCCATCCAGGATGCTCGACAGTTGCTGCACAGCCACAGTGGGGCCTTGGAAAGCTCCCCCAACATTCCCTTCCGTAAGGTATCGGCCCCGCTTCCCTGTACCTGGGAGCAGGGGATAGATGGCAGGGGTGGAAGACAGAGTTTGAGGCCACCAAGGGGACGGGGGTGGGGAAGGAAGTGGGGTGACACAGAGAGGCTGATGTACAGGTTGCCCCATCAGTCCCAGGACCTCGTCAGCCTGGACACGTCCCCAGTCAAGGAGCAGCTGGAGGAGCGCTGTGTGCACCCACTGGAGGAAGCCATGCTGGGCTGTGATGTGGACGGTGAGGCGCAGGGCACTGAGCTGATGGGCAGGAGGGCCACCTCTGCTTCCCACCAGGGCCAGGGTGGGCACATCATGTCTGTTTCCTGTCCCTTCTCTCCCTTTGTGGAGTCCCTGTACGTATCTGTCCATCTTTGGGTCCCTGGTATCTGTTGAAGTCTTGCTGCTGGCTATCCCTGGATGCTATGGGAGCCCTCCAGCACTCCCTAGTGGTCAGTGTGGGGTGTTGCTTTCTGCTGGCCCTGGAGGACTGTCCTTATCCAACACCAGCTGCCCTGCTGACTCCACCCCTGTCCCCAGGCTCCCGCCACTTCCCTGAGTCCCGGAACAGCAGCCACATCAAGAGACCCATGAATGCCTTCATGGTGTGGGCCAAAGATGAGCGGAGGAAGATCCTCCAAGCCTTCCCGGACATGCACAACTCCAGCATCAGCAAGATCCTCGGTAAGGGCCATTGGGTCAGGCCCGAGGGAGCTCTGGACCCCCAGGAACCATTGTCCAGCAGGACGTGGTTGAGGAGCCAGCTGGATCTGTTTGGGGCTTGCTCGATAGTCCCCACCTTGTTGAACTCTGGTGGCATCTGGTCGGGTGTGGGATTCGGGCCGGATGTGGGGCAGCTGAGTCCCAGGGTCTTGTACCATTGTCTGGCTCTTCTGCCAGCACCTGCAGCTGAACTTAAGGAGTGTGTGTGTGTGTGTGTGTGTGTGTGTGTGTGTGTGTGTGTTCATACCTGTACCTGTGAGAGAGAACACCTCCTCCCATCTCTGCCTAACCAACCTGTTCTGCTGACTAGAAGGAAAGAGGAGATACTCATGTTCTTGGGCTGCAGTAGAAAGGTTTTTCAATGAGGTGCCCTGATTGGAGGGTGGGATATAGGGTGGGGCAGGTGGGGCTAGAAGAGGGCAGTTGTTTTCAAGACCGAGACTCCTCCAGTGTCTGTGCATGCCTCTTACGGGCATAGAGAGCAGATATTTTGTCCTGAGCATGAAGCCTCTTTTATCAGTGGGCTTCAGTAGCTGCTCTTTTGTTTAAGCAAATAATGCAGAGCAGAGGCCTCCCAGAAGTTGTTGGGTGCCGGATCTTAAGCTGGCAGTTGGATGTTTATGTACGTGTCAGCTTCATTGTATCATTTGCTCAGCATCCAAGGAGCATCCACATTGGGCCAGGTTCTTGCTGAGTGCTTACACATATATCTGGCAACCCAAACCTTCTCGGCTCCTCCAGGGCCTGCGGGGGGTTAGGGTGGTTGGCAGAGCCAACCTTGTTAAGCTAGTGCTGACTGCCTGCCTCTGGGGGCTGGGCCAGGCTCCCGCTGGAAGTCCATGACCAACCAGGAGAAGCAGCCCTACTACGAGGAACAGGCAAGGCTGAGCCGGCAGCACTTGGAGAAGTACCCCGACTACAAGTACAAGCCACGGCCCAAGCGCACTTGCATCGTGGAGGGCAAGCGGCTGCGGGTAGGCGAGTACAAGGCCCTGATGAGGACCCGACGCCAGGATGCCCGCCAGAGCTACATGACCCCGTGAGCAGGACCTCCCTAGGCTGCTGAGACTGTGCACGTGTGTGCAGCTGTTGTGAGAGGCTGAGTGCTAATGTGTGGCTCACTTGTGTGTGTGACTGCAGGTGTGCTGTGCCTGTGTGTCTGTTGGCTGTGAGTGTAGGTGTGTGTACGCGCATTATCTCTGTGCGGCTGGGCCTCTGTGTATAACTGCAAGGGCGACTGCGTGGTGGGTACCTAGTGTCTCAGGATATAAGTTTGTGAGAGTGTGGCAGGCTGCTATGTACCTGGAGAAATGTGCCCGTGGATTCCTTTTCTGACAAACTCAGTAAAAATTCAGGGGTCCCCCAAAAACCAAGGTGTTCATCATACAGAAGATTCCTGACTTGACAAAAGCATTTAAATATACAATTTGCAAAAGTGGGATTCACACACAGTCTTCCAGGAATATCTTTGAAGACGTGTGTGCAGGGCTGTAGCTGACAAGGAATGTGGGTGTTGGAAAGCAGCCCAGGGGCACAGAGTGTGTGTCTTGGAGCCAAAAGGGGGCGAGGTGAGAGGGCTCGGCCTGAGGAGGCCTGGATGGGAGTTTGGCGGGGTGGAAGTGAAGCTGCTTCTGTAACCCGCCTCTTGTCTACCCCGAAGCCCGCAGGCGGGCCAGGTGCAGATGAGCTCCCCAGATGGCCTGTACCCTCGGGTGGCACAGACCGTGGTGGAGCACTACGTGCCCCGAAGCCTGGACCCCAACATGCCTGTCATCGTGAACACCTGCAGCCTCAGGGAGGAGGCCGAGTCCACGGAGGACAGGCACTCGGTGGCTGATGGTGAGATGTACCGGTACAGCGAGGACGAGGACTCGGAGGGCGAGGAGAAGAGCGACGGGGAGTTGGTGGTACTCACAGACTGATCTCCTGGAGAAGACCCGGCCCTGAGCCGAGGGGCACAGCCAGCCCACCGGGACTGTGTTGGTACTTGGACTTTGGTGTGCCGGGAGATGGCACAGCTGTGTACTTGTGGATACAGGCCCCCTCTCCACCACACCTGCAGGCACACCTGAAGAGCTGCTGGCATAAGTGGGCAGGGCCTACACGGCGGTGACAGCTGAGCTGGCTGAGTTCCTTGGCCCTTGGGGCTCATTGCCAGGGGATACTGTATGACCCTCCCCTACCGCAGGTCTACCCTCCCCGGGTGTATGACAGTTCCACACCTGTCTCCCTGGAGCACGTGCTTTGTTTCCATCCTTGTCCTGGCTGGACCAGCCACCATGGGACCAGCACCCCCACGCCCCCTCTACCCCCACACGTTGCTCCTCCATCACCAGGCTCATTTTGCGCTTTGTGCAGAAAGGCCTGGCTGTCCGTTTTTCTCTTCTGCGAAGCCTGTTGTGCCTCTGGCTGCTGTGTGTGCACGTGTGTGCGTGTCTTTTCTTCTCTCATTGGTTGCGTATTTATTGAGCGCCCACTGTGTGCCAGGCACTGTTGCTGACTTCCTGTGGGTGTGTCTCTTGATGCCACTCTTGCTTCTCTGGGGGCCTCTTTCTGTGTTTTCTGTCCCCATATTGCTACCTCTTTGTCAGTCTGGGTGTCTCAGGTTCTGTGTGTCCTTGTCTCTCTGCAGGGCCGTTTGTGTCTCTCCCTTCCTTGGCACCTGACTCTGCCCGCTGGCCACTCTGGGTCTCTGAAGGCCCCTGGGCCACCCTAACCTCCCCTGCCCACCTCTTTACCCCCTCCCTGACTCTTGCCGGTGCGTTCCCACAGAGCCATTTTTAGCTCTGAACAGCATGGGAATGTGCTCAGCCTCCACAGAGCCCCGCCCTGGTGCCCAGACCCCAGTCCCAATCTGGGTGCCAGGAGTGGGAGCAGGAGCACTGGCAGTGCCCCCTTCCTGTTGGCGCCCAAAGCCCTGGAGAGCAGGCTCCCATGGTAGCTGGTTTCCATTCCTTGGAGCAGGGAGTCGGGCGGGGGGTGGGGGTGGGCCCGAGGCTCACCGAGAATGGAGAGAAGGCCCATTCTCCATCCCCGCCCACCCACCTCTCACACAGCTTTGCCCTCACCTGCCTGTCCCTCCCGCTACACTGGGGGACATGCCTCTGTTCCCGACCCCTTTCACAAATTACTTCCTTAGGAAAATGAAACCCCATTGGCATGACTCCAAAGATCCAGGTGGGTCAGATTGGGAAGGGAACCCCAAGTCCCACAGGGATGGCTGTGGAGTCTGTGCCTACACCCCAAAGCCCAAAGCCCAACTCCTCCCCATCTTCTCCCCAAAGCCCAACTTCTGTCCAGGCTGTTTCTTTTTTTATGACTGTAAACATAGATAGTGCTTTATTTTGTTAATAAGATAATGATGAGTAACTTAACCAGCACATTTCTCCTGTTTACACTTGGGAAGATTTTTGTTTTCTGTTGGTATAATAAAAACCAACCATTTCAGAGTTTGGCCCTTGTGTGGGAGAACAGGGGCAGGCTCAAGTCACACGGTCGCACAGGTGCCACCAGCCCAGGCATCACTGCCCCCTGCTGGCAGCCTGAGGGAGCTTCAGGCCTGTGACCCAGGAGGAACATCTGAAGCAAGCAGGAGAGGCTCAGACCCAACTCCCGCACTCCTCTCCCCACTCCTGGCCCAGAGCCCAGAGCACACACTCTGAAAGAGCGAGATACTGCCCTTGCCTTGAGGCGGCGAGCCAGAGCCTACCCTCGACACAAGCCGTCCAGGCCCGGAGAAATGCAGTGGTGAAAGTGCTGTCTGGAGTCAGAAGTTTGGGTTCTTCCCAGATCTAGCCATGTGGCCTTGTGCGTGTGTGTGTGTTGGGAGTGGGGCGGTGTCAGAACTCCCCACAGACCTCACTGTCTTCGTCCCAAAACAAGGAGGTTAAGTCTTATCCGTGGTTCCTACCTTCTTTAGAGGAGCCCTTTGAGAATCGAATGAAAACCATAGACCCTCTCTCACCCCAGAAAAATGCTCACACGGACACCCCAAACTCCTGTATAAGCTCCTGGGAGACTGGTTAATGAACAGGGTCTCTGGTGTGTTTCAGGGCTGTATCTGTGATGTTATGCTTTTTTTTTTTAATCGAGGATATGTTTATTGATTCTAGAGAGGGAGAAACAGCAATGTGAGAGAAAAGCATCAATCAGTTGCCTCACGTATGCCCCAACTGGGAATCGAACCCACAACCTTTTGGTGCACAGGACGATGCTCCAACCGAGCTGTCTGGCCAGAGCTCTGACCTTATCCTTTGAACAAGGATTTCAAAGAACTTTATATTGCACTAGGGGAAATAAGTCCATTAGACCTGGAATGGCTAGGTAAGAGATTTAAACTCTCAAGATACATACTAACAGGGATCAGTAAAAAGACTTCGCTCCTGTGGTTAAAAATCTATCTTGTTAATACGGAACAGGGGCAGCAAATTGCCAAAGCTGAACGGCAATTCTTGGGAAAGAGATCTGCGTCGGAGTACTAGAGGCATGTGTTCACGAAGAGGAGGGGATGAGCCGGTGTACACCACACAGTCCTAGCCCCTACCCAGAAAGGCCACTGTCACACTGAAGAGACCTGAAGACAGGCACCCTGCACAGAAGAGGGCTGGGGGGACGTGTATTAGAGGCATGGTTGAAGGGGTCAGGGATGGTTAGCCCAGAAGAGGAGACTAAGGTAGGGCATGAAGGATAAGACTGCTTTCTTCAGAGGGGCAAATACAATCCGCAGGTTATGAGGTAGAACTGGCTTCTTGATGCTTCTCAAGGGTCATTTTTTGGCTTACCAAAAACTACTTTTGACAAAAATGTTCAAAGTGGTAGTGAACTTTCCAACACAGGACGTATTCCAGCAGAGTCCGGGTGGGGGCAGGGGGCGTTACTGGAAAAGAAGTTACTAAGTTGGAGAAGTGAGAGAAGTTAGGTGTGGTTGATTCCAGGGCCATGAACTTGGAACTGAAGACTCCCTAGCAATTAGAGTCCCAGCCCTTTGAACTAGGGACCATCCTGGCTGCTAACCCTTGCAGGTTTTCCCCAGCCCAGCCTCCCAGAGCTTTGGGCCTTCTCTCCTTGGCCCTCCCTACCCCATGTCTCCACAGCGGAGCCCAGCTTCCCTGGCCACTTGAGAAGACGCAGGCAGTCCTTGGGAAAAGAAGCGTGGCTGCCTGCAGCACCTGCCCCCTGGTGGTCACATGGAGGAGTTGCTTATTTCCTGTCCATCTACCTGCACCCCTGTGTCCACTACCAGCCCTGTATTCCAAACCATTTAAATGCAGGAACCTGGTCAGGACTCTCCCAGGTAGGCTCACCTCATCCCCTGCCAGTCCCGAGTCCCTCTTGCTTCCCTATTCCCAGGTCTCCTGTGGCCTTAGGAGCCTAAGGCCAGGACTGCCCACTTCCCACTCCAAGAATCCTGTTACCAGGCAGGGGCCTGGTCCTGAGTGGGTCTGCCTAGGGTCCCGTGTACTGTGTGGGTTCTCGACTTCATGTAAGAAAGGTTTCACACGAGTCCAGGTGAGCAGTAAAGCTGGGGACCGTGAAACAAGGATGGGCTTAGCAAAGCAGCAGCAACAGGAGAGCCTGGGCTGGGCTGCTTTAGCTCACTTGGAAGTCAGAGAAAAGGGGGCCTCGGGACCAGCCTGGGCCAAGCACCAGCTGCCCCTTGCTTTAAGAGTTTAGGGGACAGGTACCTGTGAAGAAAGAAGTGGAGGAAGGGAAAGAATGAATTGGGTTGCTTCCCAGAAGGGGCCCTTGCTGGGTCCTTCGTCTTCAGGCTTTTCTCTCTCTCTTGCAGGCAGGAATCTTGTGGAACTTCCAGGGAAGGTCTCAGCAGAATATTCATGTTCTCCAGACGCACCCTCTTAGGGTCATGGTCTCCACTGATTGGTCAGTGCCAGGCCAGGGTCTTTAGTCAGTGAAGCTGTTTCTGGATTTGACCACCTGGTTTTGCTGTTTCAGGGCCTGGAACTGAATACAACCGAGGCCTAGATGTTCTCTCCAGGGGAGGAAAGATGACCTGGGGGCGAGGTCCTCATTTTTCCCAGTTGCCCCCTGCCAGGTCTTCTACTCTGGTGACCATCTGTACCTGAGTGTAAATTGCTTGGTCATGGTGTCCAGCTGTCTGTTTCAGTTTCCCTATTCCACTCGCCAAGAAATTTTCCTAGCTTTCCACTATCCTGTCTTAATTCTAGGTGCTGAGACAGAGCCATGCACCCTGCATACTTTTAGGATGGGAAAAACCTTTTATGGGAACCTGTGGTTGGTGCCCTGGAGCCCCACCGGGGAGGCAGGATGTGGAGGCCGGGGTGTTGCAAGACCAGGAACAGCGCCCTGGTAATCACCAGGAAGGCCAGGTCATGAACTCTTTCTCCGCCCTCTCGGTGCCTCTTCTGCGGACGCCGAGGGTCAGAGCCCAGCAGAGAGGACTCCCTGCCCAGGCAGGGCTTGGCTGGCAGCACCTCATCAGGTCTGCAAAAAGGCCTGGGCGCTGAGGGTCTGGAGAGATGGTGGGACTCCAGGGCTTTGTGTGGGAAGGTCCTGCCCCCAGTTGCCCTCTCTCCACTGGAGGACTCAGGAAGAGGATGCTTTTTCAAAGAAGGCAGCAGGATGGTGCCTGCAGGGTAACTCCCTCATGTAGGTGGAGACCAGGGGCCTTAGGGTCCAGGACAACACCTGGGGGACCCTGTGCCTGTACTGTTTACCACTGCCACACTAGGACATCAAGGCCCCAGGAGATGCGCTGCCTTCAGCTCCAGAGGTGGATCTGAGAGGAGCAGGAGGGTGGGCACTGCCATTTAGGCTACAGGAAGGCTGCACCAGGATCACCTGACCCCACGGAGAGCCCTCAGAGGCCCGACCTGCCCAGCCCAGGCACCATCCCTGTGCCAAACACACCTTCCTCCATGTTCTCCATGGGTACTCCTGTGTTCAGTCCCGCCCACTAAGGCCCAGTCACACTGGGTCACCATGACTTTGAAGGCAGCTGCAGGTGCCAGCTCAGTTCTAGCAGTTGCCATGGCAGCTAGGTACTTTCGCAGAATCCACACAACAGGCAGCTGCTACTGCTCCTAAGGGTACCAGGCACCTTCTGGGGGCCCTGGGGCACTGCTTCCCAGTCAGGGTAGGGGCAGCCCTGGTTCTCCTTGGAGCACCTGCCCTCCCCTCCCTCTGGCCTTCTGAGAATGTGACAGACTGGTTCCAGGCAAAGTAGCACCCCCTCCAATCCCCAAATACTAGGAGCCAGAGAGGACCAAGGAAGAAGTCTCAGTACTTCAGGGTCTCCCTGGCTCATCATCTGGGTCAGGCCAAGTTCTTGGGAGTCCACAGCTCAGTTCCCTCCAAGCAGCATCCTCCCAGTTTTGCCAGCTAACTCGTGCGAGATAAAGGCAGAAACCACAAGCCCTGCCCAGGTCTACCCTATACCAGGAAGGAGCCAGGGCCCAGCCAGCCAGGTGCAGAGGGCATGGTGGGAAGTGCACAGCCCAGAGGGGCTGGGACCCCTCCACCCCCACCACAGGTGCGCTGGTCACACCTTCCAGGTCAGAGCCTCTTCAGCTGCACTGAGACTGAGTGGTCCCGGTCAGAAATGGTCCTTTTAATGCAGAAAATCAAAGATAATTTACAAATGAATCACTTCATAGGCCCAAGCTGAGGGGCCCTAGGGGCTATGAGGGCAGAAAGGAGGTGGAGGCCATTGAGAGTCAGGGATGACGACGTCAGTCAGCACCTTCGTGACGGATCCTACCCAGGCTCTCGCATGCCAGGCGAGCCCCGGTCCCTGGCCCCTCGTATCCCACTAGTCTAGCCCAAGTGGGTGGACGTGGGGAGACATCCTTGGACGTGAGGGCCTGGAAGGCCAGGGGAAGAACAAGGCTGCTGGCTGCTGTCCCCTCTGCACAAGCCGGAGCATGAAGCCGCAGTCCTTGGACTGAGGTGTGGGAAGGGGCTATTTGATCAACTGGGCTTAGAAAAAAGGACCTCAGATGAGGCAGCTGCTGGGGAACTGTCAAGCTCTCCACCCCAAGGTGTTTACATCCATCTGTCAGAGTTGACATGGTGCTGGTTTGAGCTCAACACCCCTATGGGGCCTGTGGGGAGATGGGCTGGAGGCTCAGGGCACTAGAGGTAGAAAGGAGCCCTCCCACCTTTCCCCCTCCCCAAGCCAGGAAGGTCAAAGACACCTCCAGGCAGCCCAGATCCCAGACTGGCCTGGGGCCGGGAGCCCTGGGCTTCCCGGGTTGGTTGTGGTCCGAGCTCTAGCTGGCTGCAGGCACTTTCCCCCAAGCCAGGCCAGGCAAAGGGGCCCCCAGAGCGAGGTCCGTCAGTCCTTCCACACAAGAGAATGTGGTCACCGCAGTGCCCACTGGGGGCTGGTGGAGTCTTCTCCCAGGATACCCACCTGTCCCCTCTCCCACCTTGTCCAAGGGTACAGACCCCAGAGCAGAACCAAGCCACAGAAAAACAGCCTTCCAGGCAGAGATGGCAAGGGGATGGAGGGGGCAGCTGGTCACTTTGGCATCTCCAAGGCAGACACTTGAGGCTTCACCGTGAAGTACTGGTTGAATCGGATCACTGCGTACCTGCCGGGACACAGGAGAGAGAGCTGGGGGCGAGAAGAAAGCCGTGCGGGGGACCCCCACAGGAGCAAAGCTGCTCACCAGCTCAGCCCATCCAGGCCCGTGCAAGTCCACACTAGCACAGGGGGAGTTTTTTTAAAAATTCAACTATAATTTTATTTTTCTTCTTAGAGCTAATTAGACCAACCCTTCCCCAAACAAGGTCATTTTAAAATTTCCACAGTTCAGTATTGCCGAGTGCATTCACACTGCTGGGCAACAGATATCTAGGTCTCTTGCATTTGGCAACACTGAACCCTAGACCCTTAAAGAGCAGCTCCCCATTCCTCCTCCCATGCCCCCACATTCTACTTTGTTTCCGTAAATCTGATTTCGTTTCCCCACGTAAGTGGAACTGCAATTTTGTCTTTTTGTAGCTGGCTTATTTCACTTAACACAGTGTCCTAAGGTTCATCCGCACTGTAGCACATGACATGATTTCCTTCCTTTTTAAGAATGAATGATCTTCTATTGCATGAGTTTACCATTCATCCCTCCACGGACCCTTGGGTTACTCCCACCTGTGAACACAGGTGTACAGGTATTTCTTCGAGACCCTGATTTCAATTCTTTGATATCTATACCCAGCAGTGATATTGCTGGATCATACAGTAATTCTATTTTTAATTTTTTGAGGAAGCACAGTATTGTTTCACCAACAATGCACAGCGGTCCGTTTCCACATCCTTGCCAACACTTGTTACTTCGTTTGACAGTAGCCATCCTAATGGGTGTGAGGTGGTAACTCAGGGTGCTTTTGACCTGCATTTCTCTCATGGCGGAGAACACTCTGAAAGCCAGGTGATCAATTCCTTTTTGGCTGAGGGTGAATGGGGAGGAGACTGGACCAGAATGAAAAACAGAATAATTCCTGATCTTTAGAGACATATGAGGTGGGGAGCCCCCCGCCAAAAACAAACAAACAAACAAACAACAACAACAACAAAAAAACCCTGGAATTATCTTCTGGAGGGCGGGCCCCTTGTAGTACAGGCTTCCCCCGCTAGGTGAGTGTTCTAGGCACCCGTCCGTATCAGTGCACTAGCTGGTGTTGTGAGGATTACGTCCAGCTTCAGTGAATGTTTTCTGAAGATTCTCAGTGCATGTGCCCATTTCACGATGGGTGATTTACGAGGGCACCTGCCCAGGCCACGCTGAGTGTTCAGCAGGTTTTGATCGGAAATGGCACAACTCCCGTGTTCCACCTTCCCTGCTCATCTGATCTTGCCTCCAGTGACTTTTTTGTTTGTCTCCCCGGATGAAGAAAGTCCTCAAGGGAAAAGGTTTTGCTGATGTGGAAGAGGTGAAACAAAAAACGGCAGAAGCACTAAAAGGCACCAAAATCGAGGAATTCAAACACTGTTTTGAGCCACAGAGAAGAAGTCTTGATAGGCACCCTGCATCAAATGGATGCAATACATCTGCAATGCAGGACTTCGAAAGTGACTTAATGAAGTTTAAACACGTGAGAAGGAATACACAACTTTTTATAAATAAATTCATCTTTTGGGTCCCTCCTTGCAATATACCTCACACGATGGGCAGCCCCCATTCCCGCCAAGGAGTCAGTACTCAAGTGCAGTGTCAGTACAGCCCGTACTGTGTCGCTGGGGGGCCCCTGGAGGAGGAGTGGGGTCTGACACTCCTCTCAGTGGCACTCGACCACCGACTGACCTCAGCAAGTCACTCCCACTCTCGCAGACGCTGACTTCTCAGCTATAAAATGAGGGCCGGGTTTGTGATCTTCCAGACTGATTTGTGACAATTCCGTTCGCCACTGTGGATACCCTTACGCTGTGGATAAGGGCTCTGCAGTCTCAAAAGACAGGGAAAGCACAGTCTGCCCCTGGGCAGGCGGGGCAGACGTGAGAATGTCAGGCTCCTTCGGAGCGCTGCCCTGGCTTTCTGAGCCTCCCTGGGAGTAGTGACCCCCCTGCCTGGCAATGGGCAAGGGATGCGTGAGCAGAGGAGTGGACTCTGGATGCTCTGTCTGGGCTGTCCCTTGCCCCCACACCCTCAGCTGTGCCTTTTCTCCCCCTCCCCACTCTGCTCCCAGTCGTCCCGTGTGCTCACCTGAGGAAATCAAAGTTGATGGTGGAGAACTGGTTCTGGATCAGGGCCCAGAGTGCCCAGAAAAAGTGAGACGCCTGGAAACAGAGCAGAGGGGGTTAGCGCGGTGACCCTCCCAAGGCTCCCGCGGACCCCGTGTAGCTGGAGGGACGCAGTCGCCCTGGAAACCACAGAACTGTATCTCCCCAGCACAGGTTGGGGAAATCCGGTTCAAGTCACTGGACAGCATTTGGGGACACCACTCCCTCTAGAAAAAAGCAAGCAGAGTTGGTTCTACCCACACTAGGAGGGGGGGGTCGGCAGGCTGGTGCTTCTAGGACTTTCGGCTTGTGCCCCAGGCCAAGAATAATTTTACCTCTGGCTTCTCATACCAGGGCGTCTCCGCAAGTCTTCAAGGCCAACATACCCAGGGGAAGATGAACCTCCAAGCCAAAGCCCTGGCCCACTGGCCAGAGGCACCCAGGTCACCCCAGGTTCCAGACGCCAGAGAGCCAGGCTTCTTGCTGCCCCCGAACAAAGAGCAGTGACTCCAACACTTCCCTGGCCGGGTCCCCCACCCCACTCCAAGTCTTGCTTACTCTGAGGTGGACTCTATAGTACCTCCCTGCACTTTCTGCCTTTTCAGGACTTAAAGGAGGCACAGATCATCGAGCAAGTGTGAACGATTACCAAAAAATTTAGCAAGAGAAAGGCATTGGGTGAAACAGTTAAGACGAAGAACCTGAAGGAGACTCAGCTTTGTGCCCATGAGGAGAATGAGGCAATCCGAAATCCCAGCTCCACGATGGTGTGTGAAATTCATGGCAGCTCACTGATCTCTTGCGTATGCACGGCTGACATTAATAAGACGAGGCCGCAATCCCTGGGCACACACCAGTGGAGACCGGGCATGAACCATGTACCTTGGATAAGTGGCGTTCAACTAAAGAACTGACAGGACAGCCCTGGCTGACCCGCGAACTGAGAGGTTGCCAGTTTGGCTCCCAGTCAGGACACGTGCCTGCCTGGGTTTCGGGCCAGGTCCCCAGTTGTGGGGCGTGAGAGAGGCAACGGATGGATATAGCTCTCGCACGTCGTGTTTCTCTCCCTCACTTTCTCCCTCCCCCTCTCTAAAAATAAATAAATAAAATCTTAAAAAAAAAGAAAGAAAGAAAAAGAAAAAGAAAAGAACTGACAGCACAGCAACTGGAGCAGGAAGAGCCTGGCGGGAGGGGCTCACAAGGAGCCTGAGTCGGCAGAGGAAGCGAACAAGGGGGACTGACCTGACATTCTCTATCTCCTCCAAAGGCTTCGAAACGAGAAAAAGAAAAAAGAGAGAGAGAGAAAAGAAGGGATGTGGTGAGCTGCAGCATGAAAGGCTAAGGTTAGACATTAGAAAGAACTACTCATCCAAACGAGAGAACTGCTAGAACAGTAGCTGAGATCTTTTCTGGAAGGAAAAAGTTTGATTTCCTCAAACTTTTCTAGGCCTTCCCCTTCCTAGACCTGCTGGGGTGGGGGAAGCAGGAAACAGGGCACCTTAGTATGAGGGAGACGCCCAACACGGTTCTTCCCAGATCTCATCTCTAGACTGGGTTCAGGAGCACACGGCAGGTTTCCCAGGAACTTGCACCTGACCCTGGGCTCTGCTTCCTCCTCCACCACAAGGCTGCGGGAGGGCAGGAGCTGGGGGTAGGGCCGCACCCCACCTCCTGGCTCCTCCTTCCCCTGCCCCCTACCAGTCACAAGCACTCACCAGGGCAAACTTGTTGACTTGCACATAGAGCCTCTCCACCTCCCTAGAGGTCACGGCCATCCCCTTTTGTGCCTGCAGGTAGTAGCGCAGCCACTGCAGCTGGGTCTCCCGAGCTGGGTACCGGCAGTAATCGACTTCATTCACACCTGATGGGGAGGCAGCAGCACAGAAGTTGCAGAGAGATGGCCCACCCGGGGGCCACCTCCAGCTCAGGCATCCCCTGCTTCACTGAAAACCTCTATCTGCTCTGCCGCGTGGGCTGTGCCTAGGAATGCGGCTTGTCTCCATCACCGATAATGTGTGAAGGGTCGAGCCCCACCCCAACTGAGGACACCAAGAAAGGCAGACTGGTTGAGGGGCAGGGACAGTCTTGGGAGTGAGAGGGTCCCCCTAAGCACCTCTGTCTCCCCTGTGCCCTATATAAAACTATGTCACATAGGAGGCCTTTGGGCACAGCACTGAATCAGGGCCTGATTGTCCTAGGTCCGGTACTAACCTTGGACAAGCCCTTTCCTCTCACTGGCCCAGATCTCTTCACTGACAATACGAGCAGGTCGTGTGTCTTTCAAACACTGTTTCTTGGGCCAGTGTTGAGCTGGCTACTTAAACATCACTGGGAGAGCTTGGTAACAACATATATTCTGAGGCTTCTGCCCCTTACCCAATTTCCCAACGACTGGGAAATACAGACAGGTTTGGAAACCCTGGTCCAGACAACCTGGACCCCTCGAGTCCCACCCCTCTTTGAGTCCTCAAGCTGCCAGCCCAACACACACCAGCCCCATCCTGGGCGCAGTGGCAGAGGCAGTGGCTTTAGAGCCGGTACAGAAAGCAGTTCATTTAAGACAGAACTAGAGCTGGACCACCCTCCGCAGTCTCTTCCTCTCTCTCCTTTTCTTTCTGTCCTTACCAAACTTTCCTTATATTTCTATAGAAACATGCTCAGTCTCTTAGGGCCCCAAGAGTATGGCTGGGAAGAATCTCCTTGTACAGACGTATAAACTAAGGCCAAGAGAGAAGAAATTTGCTCCAGGTCAAGCAGCCAGTTAGGGGTGGGTCCCAGCAGGGTTCAGGGTTGGAACTCCTCTCCCACCTCCCAGCACCAGGTCTCCCGGCTCCGAGAACCCTGGCGGTCCCGCTCCCTAGCTCCCACTCTCCTCCCTTGTCCTTCCGTGCTCAGTTCTCCTTCATTCTCGACTCAAGAGCAGGATGCCATCTGCCCCTCCGGAGAAATCCCAGCTGGACTTCACTCTGTATGGTGGATGAGGAGGACTTAAAATACATAAGAATTATCCCTTCTGGAAAGGTCAGTAGGTCTGGCTGCTGAGCATGCCCAGGCCCAGTGCCCTGCTGGTGCCAGCCTCATTTCTGTGCCACCTACACAGTTCAGCTGCTCTGCCCAGTGGAGGCCCCATGGTCCCTCAGGGTGCTAAATACAGCTGGTGGCCACCCCAGGGAGCCAGACCCTTAGGTATACACAGGTGGGGGCTGACCTTGGCCTGCACCACCTTGGAAACACCAGGACCAGTGCACCCAGTGGACAGCTACAGACCATGTCGGAGTACCACCACCCTGCCCCTGCACTGTTGATTCTCAACACAGGGCGGAGGTTGGTGGTCAGTGGTCACAGCCAGTCCTTGACCCTGACTGGCCTGGGTAAATCCCTCTCCCTGATCTGCCAACAGCAACCAAGGCTCAACTACAAGAGGAGGGAGTACTCAGCCTACATGAAGGGCACACATTGAGTACCCAGCCTGGTTGATAGGCGAGGCTGTGCTACGGGACCCTACAAGTCGCCTGCTACATTAGGCCACACTACTAAGACAGCAACTCTACCTACTACATAGAAACAAACACAGGGAGGCTGCCAAAATGAGGAGACAAAGAAACATGGCCCAAATGAAAGAACAGATCAAAACTCCTGAAAAAGAGCTAAACAAAATGGAGATAAGCAATCTGTCAGATGCAGAGTTTAAGACACTGGTTATAAGGATGCTCGAGGAACTTAGTGAGGACCTCAGCAACATAAAAAAGGTCCAATCAGAAATGAAGGATACGCTATTTGAAATAAAGAACAATTTATAGGTAAACAACAGTAGAGTGCATGAAGCCGAGAATCAAATCAATGATATGAAACATAAGGAAGCAAAAATCAACCAATCAGAACAAAAAGAAGAAAAAAGAATCCAAAAAAAAATGAGGATAGTATAAGCAGCCTTTGGGACAATTTCAAGAGGCCCAATATTCACATCACAGGGGTGACAGGAGAAGAGAAAAAGAAAATGGAAATCTATTTGAAAAAATAATGAAAGAAAACTTCCCTAATTTGGTGAAGGAAATAGACATGCAAACCCAGGAAGCACAAAGAGTCCCAAACAAGATGGATGCAAAGTGGCCCACTCCAAGACACATCAGAATGAAAATGCCAAAGGTTAAAAATAAAGAGAAAATCTTAAAAGCAGCAAGAGAAAAGTAGTTAGTTACCTACAGGGGAATTCTGATAAGACTGTCAGCTGATTTCTCAAAACAAACTTTGCAGGCTAAAGGATTGACAAGAAACATTCAAAGTCATGAAAAGCAGGGACCTACAGCCAAGATTGCTCTCTACTCAGCAAAGCCATCATTGAGAATTAAAGGGCGGATAAAGAGCTTCCCAGACAAGAAAAAACTAAAGTAGTGCATCATCACCAAACCATTATTCTATGAAATGTTAAAGGGGCTTATTTAAGAAAAAGATCAAAACTATGAACAATAAAATGGCAAAAAAATACACAGCAATCAACAATTTAATCTAAAAAAAACAAACGAAGCAAGCAAGAACAGAGACAGAATCATGGATACAGAGAGCATCCTGATGGTTGCCAAATGGGAGCGGGGTGTGGAGGAAATGGGTGATGTGAGGGGATTAAGAATTATAAACAGGTAGCTACAGAATAGCCACGGGGGTGTAAAGTACAGTGTAGGAGATGGAGTAGCCTATAGAACTGTACACACGATGCACGGACGTGGTGTGGGGACTGCCTGAGGGAGCAGGGAGCGTTGGGTGGTGGGGGCCAAAGGGAGAAAAATCAGGACAACTCTGATAGCATGACCAATAAAATACAATAATTTTTTTTTAAATATAAAGTTGTGGAGTTAAGTGGCAGAGGGCATACTTTTTAAGTAGTTCCACCTAGATTATTTTCATGATGCCACTAGGCAAGTAGCTACTTCCAGCTTGTTCTGCTCCTTACCTGCATGCCGGGCCCTTATTTACAATTGTGCAGGTTGTGCCTGGCATAAAGAAGCATGGACAAGGGGGTAAGTGGAGGCTGAGGTTGTCCCGTGCTGGCCCGCCTGGCGTGCACCGCATGTACCCAGAGAAAGGGGTCTTTCTGTAACTCACATGCCAAACTAGGTATCCTCAGGGATGCTAGAGTGGGCATGTTCCCCTAATTTGTACCAAACTGCCGTGCTGGCTAGCAGGGGTGTGCTCTGTGTAGGAGGGTCTTGCCTCCCCAAGGAGACCGGAAGCTCTCTCAAGGCAGACTATCTTTCCCCCTCGAGCTGGGACACTGCAGAGGACAGGGGCTGTCTAGCCTCCATCCCCCAAGTACAGAACCTCCTCTCATACTTTCCTTGATCTGACCGTCCATCACAAGGAGGGTATCTTGAGCACAGGCCAAATAGTAATGCCCCCTCACCTGCAAACTCATTGAAATGATTGCCAATGTCAAAAGCTTGGTAGTTGTAGCCAGCATATTCATAGTCGATGAACCGCACGTGACCTACGAGGTAGAGAGGAAGCAAAGGCGGTTGGTCCCAGCAGACCTGGACAAGCCTGGTCAAACTTCCACAGGCCTCTGCAATCTACTCACTGCCTCTGGCTGGGCCCTGCAGCCACCCGGCCTCACCCAACCTCCTCAGCAGCAATCTTCTGAGCTTCTTCCATCTGTCTGACCCTTTGTCCATCTGTCCAGCTCCAGCTGTCCCTCTCACACAGCTAGATCCTTGGGCTCTCCCCATCTAAAGACGTTTGCCCTCAGCATGGCTGAGGACCAGAAATAAAGCAAAAGGTTCCATCTGGGCCACAGGTTTCCCTGGAGGAAGGCTCAGAGCAGCAGAGAAGGACTTGGAAGCCCAAAACATTGTCAGGGGGAGTGGCTGGGATGCCCTAATATCGAAAACCTCCACAAACTATGACTCTGGGTTCTCTCTTGACATGGACTTTTCTAAGTGGGAATGATTCCTTTGCCATTTCTCTCCTACAGATTAACTTAAGACCTAAGCCGAAAGCTCTCCTCTTGCTTGTCCAAGTACCAGCCTCAGGAACAGAACCCTGCCGGGCAGCCAGGGCCAAAGAAGCCGTACCTTTGGTGCTGTCATAGATGATGTTCTTGCAGAGCAGGTCATTGTGACAAAACACCACGGGGGAGTCCAACTGGGACAGGTGCTCCTTCAGCCAGGCCAGCTCGTGCTCCAACACCTCTATCTTAGGGACATCTGTGGAAAGGCTGCACGGTGGCAAGAAAGGTGGCCCGTGGAGGGAGGGCTGATAGTAGACAGGAAGGTGCTTGGCCTCAAAAGCCCTGAGCTCTTCACTACCTTTCTACCTCTACCTCTTACTGCACGACCTCCTCACTACCTCTTACTGCAGAGCGACCTTGGACAAATGGCCCATCTTTTGTCATCTGCAAAATGGCGCTGAGGTCTCCCATCCTTGCGATGTGCTGTGTTCACTCTAAGACGATTAAAGCACTGGCTTAAAAGTATTTTGCAACACACCCAAATCCCTGACTCGACAGTGTCCCTTCTGCTTTGTGAAAGGGACAGGAAGGTAAGGGAGGAGGTGCAGAAGAGGACCGAAAGGTGAGGATGAGTGTCCAAACTCACTTCTCTCTGGCGAAGAGGACAAGGGCAGCAGGGCGGCCCGGGGAGGGGCTGGAGCGCTGGCGCTCTCTAGAGGAGGCGGAGGGTACATCCTGGTCTGTCTCCCTCATGCTCTCGCAGCTGGTGTCCGAGAGATCACGGGGTTTAACTTCGTATCTCACAGACAGACCACTCAGGCCCACATACAGAGGAAAAAAGGCTGTTTCTTGGGCTCACTCCTACAAGGCCAAGGGGACATTAGGGCCATTCAATGGAAAAGCACTTGCTGTGTAGCTCCCTGGTATGTTGTCCCTTCCACCTTGAACTAGGAGTGTGTGTTTCCTTGTCCCAGCCCCCTGCCAGACTGGCTGTGGGCAACTCGAGGACAGGAACAAAGATGCACAGAGGCCACTCGGCCCCGCCCCATCCCACAGCACACACAGGCGCTGCTGCTGAAAGAAATTCGTGCTGACGGATGAACAAATGGCTCCCTCAGAGGCCACAGGGAAGCTGAGGAGGAGACACTGTGTGCAGAGGCTCTGAACTGTGGTCCCCAGGAGGCACTGGTCTGTGCACACTGAAAAGCCAAAGTCAGCAGAGCCCTTAAAACCCAGAACCAACGATGGGAGGAGGGGAGGGGCCTGGGGTTTCATCTCCGCTCATGTGTCCTGTTTGCTCTCTTGCCCAGGGCAGCAAGAGTGCCTGCAGGGGGATGAACAGGAGACAGGTCCTCCCGAAGCTCCCACAGGACAGCCCCACTGCCCTCTCCCCAGCCCAGAGACCAGAACATGCAGCTGAGTATTCAGAGATTAAGGTGTCCCCATGTGCCCCCCCGGAAAAGAACAAGCAGGAAGCTTCCTCACAGGCTTCAGAAGGCCAAAGCCAAGAGATCTTAGGTCTCTAGTCCAACCCCATGGGGAAATTGAGACTCAAGAAGGGCAGAGTCTTCCTTGTGGCCTCCAGATGTCTCTTGCACAGCTGGACCCTCCACTTCCTATGGAAAGTAGTCCTCAGCCCATCCAGGGGTCTGAAATCAAGATAGTCCTCCTAACCACAAGGGCCCGGCTGCCCGCCTCAAGGCTTTGCACGGGCCACTCTGAGTCCAGGCATCTGTCAGGGGCTGATCCGAGGGAGGCCTCCCACCTCCTGCCCCCAGGCCATCCTCGCTGGAGTTTATCTGTATCGACAGGACTGCATAAAATGTATTTTCCTCTTGGCTCTCCTTAAGGAGCTACCTCTTCTTTTAAAATTCTTTTTTTCTTGGACTGAGACCATCCAAGATAAGAATTAGGAGGCTTCGTTTGGTTTGCCCAGGTCTCAGCCTGGGAAAAAAAACCCCATGGCTTTGACATCCAGGATGCCTGCTGCCCAGGCCCTGACCTCTGTCTGACCCCCACACTACCCTCCCCAAGGCCACGCAGATGGTTACTGTGGGAACAACCCTGAGCTTCCCCATCCCTCCCCCAGCACCTGGGACATCGCCAGCGGGGCTCCCCTCAGCCCTGATACCACCATACTCTCCCAAGGTTGTGGGGTGGGTGGAACGGTCATCTCGGAAGCTTTCACGTGGCAGGCAGAGCTGCCCCTATGTCCCGCTGAAGCAGCAGGAACGGGTGAAGGGGCCCGAGGAAGGGACTGCTGCCTAGCAAGTGGCCGCTCAGCTCTCTGGGTCAGAGCTGGGAAAGGTGGACTTTTCTAAGTGTTCGGGCTTACATGGCCTGGCTCTATCTGAGTCTCCTCTCGAGGGCCCCGAAGACATCACCAGCCCCGCATCCTTCCGGCCACCCTGGACACCACCACACTTACCCAAACGCCGAGGCTACCACATCCATTCCCACAAGGTCTCTGAGTCAGGCCCTATGAAGCTGCCTAGGGCAGTATCCCTCCAAAATGGTTCCTTGATCCCCTGCCTCAGAATCACCAGGGCAGTCTGTGAAATGCAGACTCCTGGGGGCCCGTGCGAGACCTCCCACCTCTCTCCAGGGTCGCACTGGGGCCTGCACTTAGCAAGCACCCAGGGGAGTCTCGTGTCAAATTTGGGGAACCCTAGGCTGGATGCTGCCCACTCAATTTCAACACTCCTCCCGCTGGTCTCCCCACCGCCAACCCCCGCTTCTCCTCACTCCCACCACAGTGCCGTCAGGTTGCTGCACTGCCCTGAATCCGAGGCTTAGGCACCTTCACAGTTACTTTCCGCTGCCGTGAAACCGAATCTTCATTCCTTAAGCTGACATCAAAGACCCCGCACAACCCAGTTCCAGTTCACATGACCTCTGCAGCTCTGTCTCCCTAGACCCCTCCCAAGCCCTCCTGAAGATCCGCTCCAGCCAACTCATCTCTGCGTCATCATGAGCAGGCTGTGCACATGTGGCCTCCCAGCCACAGCGCCTCCCTTCCCATCTCCGCCAGAAGATGCCCCCTGGTTCTCCGACCCCTGCCTGGCACGCTCTACACACCTGCCTTCTTCTACAGCTCGGCATGGGCAGGCCCTCTTTACCCACACAGTCTCTAAGCAACTTGTAGGCAGGGCCAATGTCACCTTTGTGTTCTTTACTGTTTTAAATACCAATCAATTAGTGTTTGTGAAATGGAAAATGGACTAAATCAGGGTTATTAGGCAGGGTTACTATGGAACTCAGGTGCTTCGTATCACCCCAGCGATTGCTCCCCACAGCCTGCTCTCGGGTAGGGGAGGCAGTTCAGGACAGCCATCATCCCCTGAAGAGGCTCAAAAAAGTCTAGCAATTTGATTTGTCCAAGGTCAAAGGTATACAAAAACAAAGGGAATCGGTCAGTTCTTCTCCAGAGACCACTCCCCTCCCAACAAGGCCACCCCCCCACCTGGAAAGGTTACACAGTGACTGCAGAATCAAAGCAAGCTGTAGTAGCAGGGGTGATGCCTGAGCATCACGCCTGGACTCTAGTCCTTGAGCTGCCACTGGTAGCAATGACCTTGGGGCAAGTCCCATCCCTATGATGGGTCTCAGTTTCTTACTCTGTCAAATGGAGTGGTAGGCTGGGGAATGGGAGGGTCCTGTTGGTTCAGGCACCAGAGGACTCTGCTCTCTGTGCTGTTCTGGTCCTAAGGCACAAGGCAGCTCTTGTCCCAGAGATAACACCTGACATAGAAGGTCTACACATGGGCAATGATGGTCCAATAGTCCCAAAGCAACGCTTGGTAATCCTTAAGTGGGAGGGTCTGGACAGAGCCACTGTGTGTGGGAGAGTGGGAAAGAGTGGGAGAGCTCCTCACTGTCTCGTCATCTCTGAGGAGGCAAGGAGATGTCCTGCCCCAAACCTGTGTAACCCACTCCCAGGAACATGGGAACGTGGGTGTTCAAGCCTCTGTGGAGGGGACAAGGTGACACCACTCTTTCTCCCTTGCCCCCACTGCTGTCTCAGCACTCAAGGGTATGCTGGCGAGTCAGGTTTCTGAAGGCTAGAAGGGCTACAAGGGCTCTCGGGTGGCTAGCCAGAGCGTGTAGGGGAGGTTCTGGGAAGCCTGTCTTATCTGGGGAAAGGGGATGTCAGGATGGATGAAAAGAGCTGAGAGGAAACAGCAAGCTGCCAGCCTGAACAAGGTGGAAAGCAGGGTCCCGAGGGGCCTGTGGGGATGAGTGGCACCTGGGCCAGTAGCAGGAGTCTTGATGTCCCAAGGGCTTGTCAGTGGATGAGCTGACTTCTTCTGAATGACTGTGACTCAGCCTCACCCCACTCTCGGAGGGCAGGGCCCTCGCTTCTCACGGCTCCAAAGGCAGCTCAGGTAGACAGGGCCCTGGGCTGGGAACAGAGGCCCTACCTCTGACTGGCGCCCGACACTTAGTCTCTGAGCTTCAGTGTCCTCTAAGTAAAATGGGGAGATGCTGTCCTGACCCTAGGCCCTGCCATAATGTGAAGACTCAAGGAGAAATACGCACATGGGTATTAAAACTATGGATCTAAATTCCTCAGATTTTCTCAACTGGCCCAAGTCTTCTTGGAGACAGAGGCTCCGTAATCAGGACTGAAATCCCTGGCCCTCCTGTGCGTGGGGTGGAGCGGAAGAAAGAGGAGCAGGATCCCATCAAGGTGGGGGAGACAGTGCCAGCCTTGACCCCTCCCAGATCCCTGTACCTGGGGTTAATCTCGTTCTTCACGAGGGTGAAATAATTATGCATCTTGTGCCAAAGGATGGGCTTGGGCAGGCTGCCGTTGGTGTGGATGGTGTGAATCTTTGCCATTTCCAAGGCGATTAGCCTACAGCAGAAAACAGGAAGAGCAGCGTATCAGTGTGGGTGGGGCAGGCCCTCCCCGCTCAGCGCCCCCTGACCAGAAAGCAGCCCTACACTGTCCATGTGGGGCTGGCCGGGCGCGGGGGGGCAGAGCGTGGGATTAGCATCACAAATCTTTTAAGAGCTCTCTACCTCAGCAGAAGGCAAGAAGATGAGACATGGCCTTTGGCCTAGCAGCTCCCTTTCCAGACCCAGAGCTGGGCTGTTTCAGGTAGCAGAAGGGCAAAGCAGTGGGCTACTGGCCACAGGCCAGTGACCCTGCCCCAGGCCAAGGTCATGTACCCCCAGCAATCCCTGAGGACAGACGGGTCACCAGAGGATGGGGGCGTTACCTCTCCTCCCACCTCGGACTCTGACCCATGCTCTCAGGGGGAGGTGAATGCAGGGCACCAAGGGATTGGGAGGTGGCAATGCCAGGCAGGAAGAAATGCCCGCCTCTTATCAGCCTGGCCAAGGTGGGGAGGGAAGAAGGCAGGCCCAGGGCAGCCCCTTCCTCTGTGGCAGGGAGTTGATGATGCTGGCGGCTGGGTGCCAAGGACGCAAAACAAACCAGTGTTCTATTTTCAAGTTCTCCTGTGGACATTATCCAAGGTCCCAGGAGAGAGGGAGGGGCGGTGGGGAGAGGAGGAAAGCAGCTCAGGGGAAGAC
>PVKM010020409.1:0-23383 GCA_004027735.1 Carollia perspicillata | reverse complement strand
CCCCCCCCCTTGGGGAATCTTACCCATCATTGGCTAACCAGTGAAGCATTAAGGGCCTGGCAGGGTGAAGTAAAAGGAACAGAAGCGGTGCCCCTGCCAGGGAGATAAGCTTTGTCTCTTTAGTGGCTAATGGTCCAAAGGTCACTCATTCAGCCTTAGCCATGGCGGGGGCAGGGCGGGGGTGGGGGTTACAGTTTCTGAAACCAGGCAGGGAGGTTCCCAATACTACTTCACTGAGAAAATAGGGGCCATGGGGTGGGAACTTTCTTAACTTCCTATGCCATCCACTGAGAGTATCTGGCTGGAGACTTGGCTTCATTAGTTATCTTCTTTGTGCTTTGTCTTCTGCTTCATACCTATTAGCTCTGTCCCCTCAGCAGATTGTTAAAGGGACATTTGCTGAGTCCCAGCATGCTCACAGGAGTTCTTCCCTATGTGACACTGAGCTCAACAGAGTCTTTCTCCCATCCATTCCCATACTCTGTTACCTACATCAGAGCTTGACCTAGTCCTGGGAAGGCTTTACAGTGCCATCCTTATTCCTAGAGCTTTTTCTGCTATGGAATATTCCCCTTGTGTCCTGTGTGAGTCCCTCCGCCTTCTGCTGGGAGGTGATGCCTGAGCAAGGCTGCTCCCCCAGCCTTTCATTCTCTAACAATGTAATTGTTTACAAGTATTTCTCACCTTAGACACAAAACTCACATATCCTACACTTCAGTTGCCTTGACCATCTCTGACCTGTCAACTTCTTCCCTTCCTGGTTGCTAAGTTTGAAAAAGAAATGAATGTTGCTCCCCTTGCTTCCATATGAATCATAGGGTCCTTGTGCGATTAGCACTGATAGAACTGTTCTTTTATGATTGCCAATGGTCCCATCACCAGTTTTATGGGAAATGTGTCCTTCTATCTGTGATTTAAAAATAGCCATAATTTAGAAAATAAACTGCAGTAGCTTATAAAGAATAACAACATTACCCGTAATTCCTCCATGCAGGAGTAAAACAAATTATTTTCTGAGGCTTTTGTCATTTTTTACAACTTTACAAATTATTTATGACTCCTTTCATAAACTATTCTGGTTATATTCATGATCCTATGGAAGTTCCTCCTCAGCTTTACATACTAAACCTTCATTTTGTACCCCCAATACTTGCCAATATTGACATTTCCAGCTGCATATCCTTACCTCACTCTTTTGTTTACCCTGTGGACTACAGGTGGCAAACACAAGGCCTGCAGGCTGAATCCAGCCCTCCACCTTGTTTTATCCAGTCCAGCACCTTGCTTCTACCTGGCAGCAGTGCTGAGCTCCTAGCTAAGGAGTAGTTACATTTATACACTCCTAAAGTTACATTCAACCCTTTGAAGGCAACCTCGAGGCTGATGTGGCTCCCAGTGAAAATGAGTTTGACACCTCTGTGTAGACTCTCTGGGGGCATTCCTTTCCCAGCTCCACAGCTATACTGACAATCTGTATTCTGAGGCCTTCACAACTCTCTAGACGCTCAGTTCCATAGCACCACAATCTAAATACTGATTTTCTCAACACTGATTCCCATTTTCTCCATCCCAAATACCTTGTGTGGATGACATAATCATCAGACATTTGCTTGGTTGTTACCTTGATCTCTGCAGCTCATTTCCATCTCCAGGCAGTTGCTGACTCTTGCTTGTTAAATTTTCACATTTCTTAAATTTATCTCCCTCTCTCTGCTTGGGGATTGGCCATGAATCTCTTAAAAATGTATTTGTGCAATATTTTACTAAATAAAATAGGTGCCCCTAGGCTTGACCTACTTCAATCAGTTCTTATATGGCTGCCAAAGGGATTTTTCTGAATCATAAATCTGAATTTTGTGGTTAAGACTTGGGGTCTTGGATAAAACAAATATAGATTTATAACCAGTTCTAACACTGACTAGCTGGAACCTTGGGCAAGGTATTTAATCTCTCTAGGCCACACGTCCTTGCTGGTAAATTGGAATTAAAGTATCTATATCAGAGCATTGTCTTGAGAATTAAGTAAGTCATCTCTTTAGCGTAGAGCCTTGCCAACAAATAGCACTTCATATTTGACTGCTGCTATTACCATGATTATTTTTTTTATTGTTCTTTTTGTATGTCTCCTCCTGGCTGAACTTATTCAATGTTTTCTCTATTGGGTTCAAGATAAATTGTTAAGCTACAGGCAATATAGGATGCCTTTTATGATGGTGCCTTGATTGGCCTCTCCTTTCTCACTTCCTGCTGTTTTCCTTTCTCACTCTCCCTTCTAATCATAATGAATTATTTATAGTTTTTCCTACAGTACTCTGTCTTTCTGTTCTTCTGTACATTTAAAAATGTGTTTTGATTTTGACTATTTGACAAGCTAAATTGAGTGCATTCTTTAAAATTCAGTTCCACTAATCTTTCCTACAGAATTTTCCTGTCATTCTCATAATCTACATCAAGTGTCCCGTTTGCTCCTGAATTTCCTGTGCACACATGACTCTACAATACTAAGTCATTCAGCATATTAGCATTATCTTTTCCAAGAGGCTCTGTCTTCCAGTCACTAACAGTGTCTTATTTATCCCATGTTACTGATTTCCAGCCAGTACCTGGTAAACAGTAGGTGGCACTCAAATATTGAATTGTACAAAGGTATGAGTCTTCATAGTGATAATGACACAGCATGGAGATGATGTAATGCATAAAAGAATTACTTAATAATTAAAAATAAATAGATAATAAAATGTCTAGATGAATGCTACACTTATATAAGAAATTATAGGAACTCAATCAACGAAACAAACAAGCAAGTAGAATATATCCAGAGATTCTGAAATAAAGAACAAACTGACAATAACCAGAGGTGAAGGGGGAGGGGGAAGATGAGAGAAAGAAGGGAAAGGGTCATCAAGGAACATGTGTAAAGCATCCATGGAAAAAATTTTTTAAAAAAGCATCCATGGACAAGCCAAAGGGGGGTAGGATTGAGGGTGGGAGGTGGGTGTGGGTGTGATGGGGGAAAGTAGTGGTGGGAAAATGGAGACAACTGTACTTGGACAACAATAAAAATATTGTATAGTGCTCCAATATATTATAGTTTTAAAAGTTGTATTGAAGTACTATAGAACATATATGAAGTTATATAGAGGTTGAAAATGTTAAGTTGTATGGAAAATTTCAAGGAAAGGATAATATTTGAATTGTATTTTGAAGGCATGTGCTGCTTAGGAATAGGGATACTTCCTGAAAAATATATCATTACATTTTGGTGCAGCCTATTGTACTTAGACTACAAGCCTGTGCAGCACGTTAATGTACAAACAACACAAGATGAATCAAGCACAAGAGAAAATAATGCCATCCAGAGACGTGTGAGGTTGCTGTCTGCATAACACACATATTATTGTACAGCAAACATTTTTATAAGTAAGATCTAAAATAAAATGTATAGTGTAGAAAATTCATAAATCAGTACCATAGTCATTTATTATCAACTATTGTTTATGGCACATAATTGTATTTGCTGTACTTCTATACAACAGGCTAGACGGGGGATTTGTTTACACTGGTATCATCGCAAACACTTTGGTAATGCATTGTGTTATGGTGTTACCATGGCTGTGATATCCCTGGAAGATAAGAACTTTTCAGCTCCATTTTAATCTAATAAGGCCCCCAACATATGTGGTCTGTCTTTAACTGAAACATTGCTGTGTGCTGCACATGACTCAATGGGGTAAAAGTAATAGAGGGGGTACATGACTCAATGGGGTAAAAGTAATAGAGGGGGTTCTTAGGAAACAGTTGTATGAGGTCAAAGGCTGAGGGAGGTAATGCATATGGAACATTTTCTATGTGCTTAGTGGCAAGCTGACCCTGACACTGTAGTGTTTTTACCTTTTTTTATTCATTTAATTCTTTCATTGACTCTGTGAGGTGGATAGTTGAAGGCACCAATGATAATAAACTTTAAGTAAATTTATAAATTTCACATGGCTGTCACATTGGAACATAGTGTTCAAATCAGTTCTGCCTATTCTTCAGGGTGGCTTTCTCCACAATGGGCTAATGTCCCATGGGCGGAATGCACATGTGGGATTAGAATCATGAGAGTAAACCTGGATCCAGATCATGCAGGTATTCATAGTCAAACAGAGAAAGTGTATGTGCCTTCTCTGTTCAGTATTGTACCATGCTTCTAGTTGTCTATTTGGCAGAATTGGAACGACAGAATCATAATCAAGGGTTTTGCAAAAATATACAGCAAGCTTGCTACTTAGATTCTTTCCTGCAACTATGGCATGGAGTGCTAATAGATGATATGCAATTACTTACTGGGCTTGGATAGAGCCTCAAAACCCTCACTGGTTGATATTTATTAGAAGTTATTGGTTAAGCCATAACCCTTTCTTCTTCTGAGCATCACTGCACTGTCTTTACTAGGAGTTTATTTGCCACCCTTCTGAGCACACTGGGAGAGGTTGTGAAGGCAGATCATCCTCCAATGGAATGTCAAGAGTTTTTTGGGGGGTTGGGGCAGAACCCTTCTACCAGATCTCACTGTCTCAGTAGGACCAAGAATTGAGCCTGTGACCTCAGCTTGGCTAGACAAAAGCATCTGAAGAGCTAGAATCTTGAGCAAAGTTATTCCAGATTGAAAAAAAAATGAAACAAAACTATGTATTCCTACCAGAAGAAACCCTGATGATGCAGGAGAGAGTCACCTGCTGCATTTCTAATGTCTTATTTCTAAGCATTTTATTTAGCTTTCCCATCAGAATTGTGAGTTTCTCCAGTTACATTATTTTAACACCCCACATCCTCCCCAAGTTAGCCAGAGTCAATTTCTGTGGCTTACAACAACAAAAAAATCATAATCAATACCATTTTTATTCAGTCAGAGTTGGTACATCATTTAAATACCAACATGCTCATGACTTAATAGCAGGGACACATGATTTAAATCTACTAGGATTTAAATATGGAAACTATGCTGTCATCTTTTTATACTGTGCAAACTTGGCTAAGCTTGGAACTCTTTCCCAGAATTCCTTTCCCCATATGGTTCTAATTCAGTTGGCTAAAAGGGAGATTTTTGAGACTTTTCAGAGGTAGAAATGAGGCAGTAGCTTCATGAGCTGAAGGTCATGGTCCTCATGGTTACTGATGGGGAGAAAGTGTTGCAAATGTGTCCTTACTCCCTTTTCATGTCCAGCTTTTTTATTTTTTACAGATGCCATCCTAACCAATAGAGGCTCTAGATCACCAATAAATGAAGCATCAGGAGTCTCTCTATATATTCCTCTATTTCCCCATGGTCCCAGCCAGCAGCTGGTTATTTTGGCCTTCAGGATTCCTTAGAAAACCCCTACTGTTCACTTACTCCAAGAAAAGGAGGATCCTTTTCTCTAACTCTCCAGCATCTCTTTTGGGTCAGTAATTTCTTCACCTTCAACAATTGCATATGGTCATATTTGTATAATAAATCTCTTATCCCATAATAGTCATACAGGTTCTTCTATGACTGAACCCCGATTGCTGTAGTTATTGGTATTAGAATTGGTTCCAGGGGAACAGAACTTTAAAGGTAGTAATTAATAATTGGTTCTGTGATGTGATTAGACCAAAAGACATTAATATTTTTGCTGCCAGTAGCAAAGGAGACACTGACAGTTGATGGCATGTAGATGCAAAATAGTTTCTTAAATTATCACTTGTAATCAACTACTCATAAAAGGCAAGGCTGTAGGTGGCCAAGTAGTTGCTGCTATAAAACACTTCAGTATCATCAGTCTTGTCCTGTTGTTTGGGTGCTTCTAAGTGATCTGGGAACTATGGGGAATAAAAATAAGCTAAAGGTTTTACATTCCCAGATCAAGGTCTGGGTGATGGATTAGAAAGCTGCTATGACTGCTCTAAAAGGAACCCATGTTTTCTACAAAATTTCTTCAAACCAAATCCCAAGTCTAATCTTCAGAGTAGCTAAATCACAGTTTAACCTGACCTTCGGGGGTTTCTTATATTAGAATGAAGGCACTGATCTGGAAGAAAGACCATGGAAACCAGGGTGGAGACTCATGTGCTGATTTTGATGATACAGAGGAACTTGAACTTTTTCATTTTATGGAAATTCATTTGCCAGTAGAAGCACCTTTCCCTCAAGTATGAGGGATTTAGTGTGCTCTGGCCTGAAGAACTCAACTGTCCTGGTCCAAGGCACCTGATCTGCAGGGGAACATGAATCCCTAGCAGACACACCTCACCACCTTGCTCCTAGATTGGTGGCCAGGCTCAGGTTCTGGCATGGTCCTGGTGATCTTATAGAAATTATAACCTGAAAAGAAGTACTGTACTCATTTAAATGAGTTATATTTATTTAAGTGATATTTATATTACTTGATATAAATATCACTTGATATTTATATATCAAGTGATATATTACGTGATATTGTCTCTATGAACTAGAGACAATGTATAGAAATGTGTGTAAAGGATGCTGGATCAAGGTGAGAGGCTGCAGTGTTGGGTGAGTTTGTATTAAAATTGGTTCATGAAGCAGAGATTCTGTATTACATGCTGGGATCCTGGTAAATGGATTTAACTTTTGGCTAGTTGACTAAAATGAGGTTGAGTTTCCAGAAGGACAGTATGAATTAAGGTATTCAAGTGTGAGGAAAGATTAATCATGTGAGATCTGCTCACCCATTCATAAATTTGGGTGAGCAAAATTGGTACTTCCCCTACCAAGGCTTTGCAAAATACATTGTGAAGGGAGTAGTGTCCTCTTTGACAGCTCCATGATGGCTTTTCTCTGTAGGCCAGGAATGACAGCAGGAAGTGCAACCATCAAAGTGAGACCCTAAATTCAATAGAGAAATGGGGTCACAAGTGGCAGAGCCAAAGGATGGCACTTACCTAACTGAAACAATATGGGTAGAATTACTAATGAGTAGCAGATTTAAGGCAATGACCACAATGTGTCACTTACAGAGACCCTTGTCTTTACCTAGTTGGTTATATGTCTCAAGGACACACTTATGGTCTCATAGGAGGTTCTTTTAGACCAACACACTGGGGAAGAACATTTCTGGGCCTGGACAATAGGTGGTTCTGCTTGATATGCTGCCATGCCTGAATTAGTCACTTGTTTTAGAAGGAACATTGCTGGGAAAATGGTGATAAGGAGGAATGCTTAGACGCTGCAGAGATGAGTGTCTGCAAATGGGCAGAGTGAAGACACTTGTATCCCAGGTCACTGCTCAGTAAAGGGCATCCTTCACAGAGAAAAGTCTTAATAACCACTTGCTCTGTGGATGTCAGTAAACATCTTTCACCAGTAACTCTGTTCCTATCCAGCAGATGCATGGATAAAATGGTCATGGGTTCAGCAAATTGGATTTTTACTCACTAAGGCCAACTTGGAGGCAGCCATTTCTGAGTGCCCAATCTGCAGCACTGGAACTAACACTAAGCACTGATTTGGCACTGTTCCTGGGGGACTAGCCTGTTCCCTTTTGGGAAATCAATAACACTGGATCAATTCCACCTTATAAAGGATGGGCCTTTGTAAAAAGTGATTATTGAAATATGCATTTGCTTTCCCTGCACAAAATGCTTCTTCATTTGAAAGGTCACCATCCATGATCTTTTAAATGCCTTACCCATTGTCATGGTAATTCACACAGTGATGCATTAACATGGAAAATAACTTTACAGGAAGTAATATATGAGATTGGAATTCACTGATATTATCATGTTCCCATCATCCTGAGATGGCAGACATAATCAATAGCTTAAACTTTTTGTGGGTTTTTTTTTTTTGTTGTTTTGTTTTGTTTTTTGCATACTCAGTTCACAGCATCAGCTGGGTAGGAACACCTTGTGGGCTAGAGTGATATTCTTCAGGCTGGGCTATGTGCTCTACAGCAGTGATTGAATCATGGTTCAATGTGACTTACTGGTGCTGCCTCTTTCAAAGGAAGGGTTCCTAGGTCATGAATGATGTGTTGGAAATGGGAATGACTTTTTTCCCTATTATATTTAACAATCTACCAGTTAAGTGCTTGCTGCTGTCCCTGAAACTTTGGGTTCTCCTGGTGTAGAGCTCTCCCTGCTGTGTGCCCAGTGTCTCCCTTAGCACTGGATGTGTTTGCCTTGTCACCCTAAGGGCTGTCTACATTTTATTTGCATCTACTTGGGCATGAAGTTTAAGGGATACAAAAAACAAGGAGATGCAGATACAGTATCTTTTTTTATGTTTAGATTTTTGGTTTATTTCAGAATCTTGCTACTGCTTTCTACATGTATTCAGACAGATACTGTATCTTGAAGATTCCTCCTTCACTTCCTGCATCCTCTGTTCAATGACCAAGAAACCAAGGTTTAAAATTATTTTAAATAATTTTTAAAATTTTAATTTTTGTTCAAGTACGATTTTCTGTCTTTTACTCCCATTCCAGCTCATGCACCCAGCCCTCCCCACCTCCCTCCCATTTCTATTCCCCCTTAGTTTTTGTCCATGTGTCTTTTGTACTTGTTCCCATAAACCCTACCCCTTTTCCCTTGAAATCCCCTTCCCTCTCCCCTCTGGACACTGTCAGCCTGTTCTCTATTTCAGTGTCTTTGGTTATATTTTGTTTGCTTGTTTGTTTTGTTGCTTAGGTTCCTGTTAAAGGTGAGATCATGTGGTATTTGTCTTTCACCAGCTGGCTTATTTCTCTAAGCATAATGCTTTCTAGTTCCATCCATGCTGTTGCAAAGGGTAGGAGGTCCTTCTTTCTTTCTGCTGCATAGAATTCCATTGTGTAAATGTACCATAGTTTTTTGATCCATTCATTTACTGATGGGCACCTAGGTTGCTTCAAGCACTTGGCTATTGTAAATTGTGCTGCTGTGAACACTGGAGTGCATAGATTCTTTTGGATTGATGTTTCAGGGTTCTTGCGATATAATCCTAGCAGTGGAATTGCTGGGTCAAAAGGCAAATTCATTTTTAGATTTCTGAGAAAATTCCATGCTGTTTTCCACAGTGGCTGCACCAGTCTGCAACCCCACCAACAGTGCACTAGGGTTCCCTTTTCTCCACAACCTCTCCAACACTTGTTGTTTGTTGCTTTCTTTATGATGGCCATTCTTACCATTGCGAAGTGGTATTTCATTGTGATTTTAAGTTGCATCTCTCTGATAGCTAGGGATACTGAGCATGTTTTCATGCCTCTCTGAATCCTCTGTATGTCCTCCTTGGAGAAGTGTCTGTTCAAGTCCTTTGCCCATTTTTTAATTGGGTTGCTTGTCTACTTAGAATGGATTTGTATAAGTTCTTTATATATTTTGGAGACCAAGGTTTAAAATTTGACACTGTCCACAACAATATATATGGTCCCCAATACTGGCCACTACTTAAACTAAATTGCTCTTCTTTTCCTCCTCACAAAAATTAAAGACACTTAAGTACTTTGAGTTTAAGATACTAACTGATTCCATTTATTCTCAACTTGTCTTCCTTCCCAGGTTGACACACAGGAAAAAATACCTCTTTTTCTTCCTTTTCTTAACTTTTTAAGAAAGCTGGACTATTGCCCAGTCATATTGGCAGATCACAACCATAATTTATGCAGGAGATGATAAAGCCCATCCCTGCTGGGTTTCAGTGCATGGAGCATATGGAAACACAAAGTGCCAGACCCAGCTTTGCACTCTAGGAGTATATGAGCAGGCTTTCCAACACTCATGGGGAGACAGACAAGGAGACCGAGTGTACTTCATAAAACAGCCTAAGTTTTCTTTCATTACACTCACTGTTGGATATATTAGGATGTTTTTCTGAAAGGAATTTAGGATATATTTCTGAAAGGAATATATTTATAAAAATATAAATATAATATATTTCTTAAAATGTACTATACATCTTGCTATTTAAAGGGATTTCTTTACTTTTTTAATTTTATTTTAATTGTTGTTCAAGTACAGTTTTCTGTCTTTTACCCCCATCCCAGTCCACCCCCCCAATGCTCCCCACCTCCCTCCCATTGCCATCCCCCTTAGTTTTTGCCCATGTATCCTTTACACTTGTTCCTGTTATCCCTTCCCTTTTTCCCCTGAAATTCCCTCCCCTCTCCCCTGTGGTCACTGTCAGCCTGTTTTCTATTTCAATGTCTTTGGTTATATTTTGCTTGCTTGTTTGTTTTGTTGCTTAGGTTCCTGTTAAAGATGAGATCATATAGTATTTGTCTTTCACCACCTGGCTTATTTCACTCAGCATAATGCTTTCCAGTTCCATCCATGCTGTTGCAAAGGGTAGGAGCTCCTTCTTTTTTTCTGCTACATTGGATTCCATTGTGTAAATGTACCATAGTTTTTTGATCCATTCATTTACTGATGAACACCTAGGTTGCTTCCAGCACTTGGGTATTGTAAATTGTACTGCTATGAACATTGGGGTGCACAGGTTCTTTTGGATTGGTGTTTCAGGGTTCTTGGGATATAATCCTAGCAGTGGAATTGCTGGATCAAAAGGCAGTTCCATTTTTAGATTTCTGAGAAAATTCCATGCTGTTTTCCATAGTGGTTGTACCAGTCTGCAATCCCACAAACAGTGAACTAGGGTCCCCTTTTTTCCACAACCTCTCCAACACTTGTTGTTTGTTGCTTTGTTTATGATGGCCATTCTGACCAGTGTAAACTGGTGTCTCATTGTGGTTTTAATTTGCATTTCTCTGATGGCTAGTGATATTGAGCATCTTTTCATGTCCCTCTGAATCTTCTGTATGTCCTCCTTGGAGAAATGTCTGTCCCAGTCCTTAGCCCATGTTTTAATTGGGTTGCTTATCTTCTTGGAGTGGAGTCGTGCAAGTTCTTTGTATATTTTGGAGATTAAACCCTTGTCTGAGGTATCATTGGCAAATATGTTTTCCCATATAGTTGGGTCTCTTTTTATTTTAATGCTATTTTCTTTAGCTCTGCAGAAGCTTTTTATTTTAATGAGATCCCATTTGTTTATTCTTTCTTTTATATCCCTTGCTCTAGGGGATATACCAGTAAAAATGTTGCTTTGTGAGATATCTGAGATTTTCCTGCCTATGTTCTCCTCTAGGATTTTAATGATGTCATGGCTTATATTTAAGTCTTTTACTCATCTTGAATTTATTTTTGTGTATGGTGTAAGTTGGTGCTCGAGTTTCACTTTTTGCACATAGCTGTCCAGTTCTCCCAACACCATTTGTTGAAGAGACTATTTTTACTACATTTTATGATGTTGCCTCCTGTGTCGAATATTATCTGACCGTAGAGACTTGGGTTTATTTTTGGGGTCTGTGTTCTGTTCTGTTCAGAACAGAACAGAACATTGGTCTATGTCCCTATTTTAATGCCAGTAGCAGGTTGTTTTGATCACAGTGGCCTTGTAATACAGTTTGGTGTCAGGTATTGTGATCCTTCCCTCCTAGTTTGCTCTTCTTTCTTAAAATTGCAGCTGCTATTCGGGATCGTTTATGGTACCATATAAACTTTTGAAGTGTTTGTTCTATGTCTTTGAAATATGCCATTGGTAGTTTGATAGGTATTGCATTGAATCTGTATATTGCTTTGGGTAATATGGACATTTTGATGATGTTAATTCTTCCAATCCATGAGCACGGTATATGTTTCCATTTGTTTGTGTCTTCCTTAATTTCATTCTTCAGTGTTGTATAGTTTTCTGCATACAGGTCCTTTATCTCCTTGGTTAAGTTTATTCCTAGGTATTTTATTGTTCTTTTTGCTATATTGAATGGGATTTTTTTTCTTGATTTCTGCTTCTGCTGTTTCATTGTTGGTATAGAAAAATTCTTTTAATCTCTGGATATTGACTTGTATCCCACTGTTTTGCCAAATTCATTATTTAGGTTGAGGAGTTTTTCGGTGGAGTCTGTAGGGTTTTTCATGTACGCTGTCATATATCTGCAAACAGTGACAGTTCTCTTTCCTCCTTTCCAATTTGGATGCCTTTTATTTCCTTTTCTTGTCTGATTGCTATGGCTAAAACTTCCAAAACTATATTAAATAGAAGTGGTGAAAGTGGACAAGCTCATCTCGTTCCTGATCTTAGTGGAAAAGATTTTAGTTTTTGCCCATTGAGTATGATGTTGGCTGTAGGTCTCTCACATATGACCTTTATTCTGTTGAGGAATGCTCCCTCTATTCCTACTTTCTTCAATGTTTTTATCATAAATGGGTGCTGTACCTTATCAAATGCCTTTTCTGCATCTATTGATATGATCATGTGATTTTTGTCTTTGCTTTTGTTTATGTGATGTATTACATTTACTGATTTGCGAATATTCAACCATCCTTGCATCCCTGGGATGAATCCCACTTGGTCATGGTGCATGATCTTTTTTAATGTATTATTGGATGCAGTTTGCCAATATTTTGTTGAGGATTTTAGCATCTATGTTCATCAGCGATATTGGCCTGAAATTTTCTTTTTTGTCATGTCTTTATCTGGTTTTGGGATTACAATGATGCTGGCTTCATAAAAAGAGTTTTGGAGTCTTCCATCACTATGGATTTTTTTGAATAGTCTGTGAAGGAGAGCGGTTAACTCTTCTTTAAATGCTTTATAGAAGTCTCCTGTGAAGCCATCTGGTCCAGGGCTTTTGTGTGTCTGGAGTATTTCGATTACTCCTTCAATTTCATCTGCTGTTATTGGTCTGTTCAGGCTTTCTGTTTCTATTTCATTTAGTTTTGCAAGATTATATTTTTCTAGAAATATATCCATTTTACCTAGGTTTTTGAATTTCTTGGCATACAGCTCCTCATAGTACTTTCTTACAATCCTTTGTATTTCTGTGGTGTCAGTTGTAATCTCTCCTCTTTCATTTCTGATATTGTTTAATTTGGTCCTCTCTCTTTTTTTCTTGATGAGCCTGCTTAAAGGCTTGTCTATTTTGTTTATCTTTTCAAAAAACCAGCTCCTGTATTCATTGATTTTTAGTATTGTGCTTTTAGTCTCTATATTATTCAATTCTGCTCTGATCTTGTGTATATCCTTCCTTCTACTAGTTCTGGGCTGTCTTTGTTGTTGTTCCTCAAGTTCTTATAAGTGTAGGGTTAGGTTGTTTGTCTTAAATGTTTCTATCTTTTTTAGGTATGCCTGTATTTCTGTGAACTTTCTTCTCAGGACTGCCTTTGGTGTGTCCCAGAAGTTTTGGGTTGTTGTGAGTTCATTTTCATGTGTTTCCAGAAACTTTTTGATTTCTTCCTGAATTTCATTCCTGACCCATTCACTGTTTAATATCATGCTATTCAATCTCCATGATTATGAGTGTTTTGGGTTTTTTGTCTTTGGGTTGGTTTTTAATTTCAGTCCCTTGTGGTAAGAGAAAATGTTTGGTATGATTTCAATTTTCTTGAATGTGTTAAGACTTGTTTTGTGTCTTATCATGTGGTGTGTCTTTGAAAATGTTCCATGTGCATTTGAAAAGAATGTGTATTTAGCTTCTTTTGGATGCAGGGCTCTATATATATCAGTTCAGTCCATTTCATCTAGGGCGTTGTTCAATGCCACAATATCTTTGTCGATACTTTGTTTGGCAGATCTGTCCATTTTTGACAGTGGGGTGTTAAAATCCCCTACTGGAATTGTGTTGCTATCAATATCTTTCTTGAACTCCTCTAAGATTTTCTTTATGTATTTTGGTGTTCTTATGTTGGGTGCATGTATATTTACAATGTTTATGTCTTGGTGGAGTCTTCCCTTGAGTATTATGAATTGACTTTCTGGGTCTCTCTTCATGGCCTTTTTTTTTTTAAGTATATTTTGTCTGATATGAGTATTGCTACCCCGGATTTTTTTTCCTGTCCATTTGCTTGGAAAATTTGTTTCCAGGCCTTCACTTTCAGTCTGTGTAGGTCTTTTGTCCTGAGGTAGGTCTCTTGTAGGCAGCGTATGTGTGGGTCATGCTTTCTTATCCATTCAGCTATTCTGTGTCTTTTGACTGGAGCATTTAAACCATTTACATTTAAGGTTATTATTGATAGGTACTAATTCATTGTCATTTTTGTACCTATGTTCCCCTCTCTCTTCCTCTTTTTCTTCCTTTCCTTAGAGTAGTCCCTTTCGCATCTCCTGCAGCACTGGATTGGGGGATGTGTATTATTTTAGACTTCTTTTGTCTTGGAAGGTGTTTATTTGGCCTTCTATCTTGATTAAGAGCCTTGCTGGGTAAAGAAGCCAAGTTGCAGGCCTCTGTTTCTCATTACTTGGAACATTTCTTGCCATTCTCTTCTGACTTGGAGTGTTTCCATTGGGAAGTCAGCAACTAACCTTACTGGGACCCCCTTGTATGTTACTTCCTTCTTCTCCCTTGCTGCCTTTAAGATTCTCTCTTTGTCTTGGAATTTTGCCATTTTAATTATGATGTGTCTTGAAGTGGGCCTATTTGTGTTCCTCTTGATTGGGACTCTCTGTTTTTCCTGATTTGTGTGAGTTTTTCTTTCATCAAATTAGGGAAGTTTTTCGTCATTAATTTTTCAAATAGATTTTCTATCTCTTGCTCTTCTTCTTCTTCTGGTATCCCTATTATACGGATATTATTACTTTTCATATTGTCTTGCATTTCTCTTAATCCCTCTTCATTCTTTCTGAGCCTTTTTTTCCTTTTCTTGCTCATTCTGGGTCTTTTTTTCTACTTTGTCCTCCAACTTGCTGATCTGATCTTCTGCTTAATCAGTCCTGTTTTGATTCCTTCCACTGTGTTCTTCAGTTCAGAAATTGTATTCTTCATTTCCTCTTGGCCCTTGTTGATGTTTTCTACTTCCTTTTTCATGTTGATATGGTTTGCATTGAGTTCATTGTAGTTCCCCTCTAGTTTCTGGTAGCTTACTGTAAGCTCATGGAACTTTCTGATAACCAGTTGTTTGAATTCAATATCTGATAGTTGACTTCCCTCCATTTCTTTTAGCATCCTTTCTGAGGCTTCCTCCTTTCCTTTCATTAGGGGATTGTTTCTTTGTCTTCTCATTGTTTCTGAGACCCTTCTTGTTTTCTTCTGCTTCTTAAATGGATTTGTTCTGGTTCCCAGGGTTTATGGTGTGAACTGCTGTGGTAGAATGCCTGTGAGATATAGTAGTGCAGTCTCCTCCCAGTATCCTGGTGTTTACCACTTCCACCTCTTGTTGGTTTCAAACTGGCCAAACCGGTTTTTCTGGTCTTGCTGGCTGCTGGAGGCTGGGGAGTGATTGGTGTGACATTTCTCCCTTCCTGGTGTTTCCTCAACCTGTCTTGCAAGCACTGTCCCAAGAGCTTGTCTGGCTTCTTTCCCCAATATCTTAGATGGAGGAATCCTGGTTTTCTTCAGAGCGCTTTTCCCCAGTGGTTATCACTGTATGCTGGTGTGCAAGGGGCGCCCGTTTGGCTAGGCTGCTTCCGACCTGTGTGTTTGGGCCTAAACCCTTCCAATTGCTATGGGGAGACACAGTGACTTCTGCGTAACCTCGGGGTCTCTGCCCGGCTGGGTTGGGAGTCAGCTGCAGGGCTGTCACAGCAGAATCCCCAGTCCCTCTGTTTGATAAATTCCTCCTATTCAAGGCTGCCCCCCCAACCCATGTAGCCCAACTCTCCAGGCAGACCAGTGACTATGTGGGTCAGTGCCCATCACTGCTTGTCTCTCAGCTCTCCCGAGCAGGTGACCACAGACTTTGCAGGTGATCACAGCCTCGTGCATCTTGCCTCTTCATCCTTTTTCTCTTGTCTACAACCTGAACTCTCCTGGTGTTTCTCAGACCCTGGCCTTTTGGGGAGGGAGGGAGCAGTTGACCCAGCTCCCTGCCAAGGACTTTTGGCAGCCCCTCTGCTTTCAAGGAGTCTGTGATATACTCAGTGCCAGCTCTGGGCACCGGGTCTGGGGCTACAACCACACCCCGGTCCCCGCGCTGGTCCCTGGGACCTTACTGTCCTGATATATCTTTCTTACTATGTGGTTTCTAGTTTTTCAGTGTCCGCTACAATTTTTGGACTCTTATTTTCAAATACTCTGGGTTACTGTTGTCTGTCTGCTCTGTTCCTCCATGTATTAGCCAGGTTTTCCTCCTGTGTGTAGGGGGTAGTGAAATCTGCTCCCTCCTCGTCCGTCGCCATCTTCCCTCCATTTAGGATGCTTTCTGTTGCACAAAATAAAACTGATTTCTTTATTTTTAATGAATTTTTGGTAAGGCTTTCTTTAAACATATCCAATGCATATTAGCTCCACTGCTTTTTTTAATTGCCATTTTCCCTCTGTCCCCATAATAATCTTATGGTTATTATGTAGTGGAGTACCCTTTCATTTGATGAGAATTTTTAAAATTACTTTATTGTTGTTCAGTTACAGTTGTCTGAATTTTCCCCCCACCACTCCGCCCTACCCCAGCAAAACCCATCTCCCTCCCCCGCTTCCATCCTCCCCCATCATTTTGTCCATGTGCCCCTTATAGTAGTTTCTGAAAACCCTTCCCTCCACTGTCCCCTCCCCCATCCCCTCTGGATGTTGTTAGATTGTTCGTATTTTCAATGTTTCTGGTCATATTTTTTTGCTTTTTTCTTTTTCATTTAATTTTGAAAACTGAAAAATAGAGACTATAAATGAATTGAGATTTTATTTTCCACTTTAAGTACAATGCTAATTTCTTCACTGCTCTAACTGGGGAAACACATGGCACAGAGGAAGTCCTGGATTTCTTTGTACACATTCTTCATTCTAGTCTCTTGCATTTGTTACAAACATTAAACTGGGCTCTGTTCTTCCCACACCTATTGATGCTCATTTTCAGAACATCAATTTCTGAATATTTGAAGTCAATGAGATGTCTAGTTAATGGAGCAAATCCATTCCTGGGAGGTTGCATGTCCTCTTGCCTTAAAGTTAAACTTAAATATGTTGCTAAACTTCCAAGTGTTAAGCAAGTTTTTATTAAAACAAATGTTTCCATCTGCTCAAGCAGACAAAGTCTGAGCTTGAGTAAGGAAGCAGCCCCTATCAATCAAACTGGGAGAACTTTCCAGATTTAAATGGCTCAGTACACTTATCTATCTATATTTTTATGTAAAGCAATGTAAATCTAGACAAAACCATGGTATTTGTTTGCACAAGTCCCAGTGAAATCCTGTGGCATTGAGGTATATTACCATCCACCTTTGCTTAGTATTCACTGTAGGAAACACCTATTGTCTCTTTCTTGCTATGACTCTGACTTTCCTCCAGGAAATACCCTCCTCCCTCTCCAGCCTTTGCACCAGGTGGGCTGTTACTCACAACTCAATCACTATGTAGCATTCCTGTGGTGGCAGTGATTGGTCAGGATGGTCATGTGATCCTGAGAGCTAGGTGCAGGGATGTTCTTGCTGGGTGTCTGGGTGGGATGCAGACTCTATTTTTCCTCTTGGATATGAGCTTTACAGGATTAGGGACTTCTTGGGTGGCAGCTATTTTCCAGTCATATGGAGAATGGAGCCAGCTTCAAGGTGAGCCCACCAAAGACATGGAGATGAGAAAATGACTTTTGTACCAACTTCTGACTTTGGAAATTTGGATGAGGATAGGCATCCATATCCATGACCTGACTACTTAGTTATTTGATACTATAATCCCCCTTCCTTTTTTCTTTGATTTAAGTTGTTATTAACAGCAGAAATATTTCTAACTTGTACAGCCATCAAAATTAATGGCGCTGCTCTTGACATTGGGGTATAGATGGATAGAAAACACTGTTCTGACTGCAAGGAATTCAGTCCTTGAGGGAACACACTCTTGCACAGACATACACAGTCATGTACCTGCACACACATGCACACAGTCACATACACACATTCACAGTCACACACGTTATTCCAATGTATGAGAGTTATTCATGGAGTGATAATGAAGCACAGGTTGGAGGGAACCAGTCAGAGAAGGCTCCCCAGAAAAGTGATACTTAAATTAAGGCTATGAGGAAATGAACATTTAAATGAAATTGGCCTGATTCCTACTTAAGTTTCGGTCCACTAGAAGCCGACCCTGACACAAGGACTTGGGGAAGAACAATGTTTTTGGAAGGTAATTGTAGGAGGCATGAGTGAGGCAGTGGGGAAAATGAGGCAGGATGGAGAAGATTAATGAACATAGATGGGCATTGTTTCATAGTAATTCACAAATGTGGTGATTTTACAAATGAAAGCAAGACCTTCTCCCAGCCAAAAGATTACTACATGCTGTATTGGACACTGGCTTTGTTGAGGTACTCTGGAGCTGAAGCTGCAGTATTTCCAAGATGTAAGTAAATTAGTGTGGTCACCTGAGATTCAGTCCCATGGGTGACTGAGCACCCTGGTGGCAGGGAGGTCAGTCCTCCATAGCTCCTACCTCCTGATTGAACTGTCAGCCCTCCGGCCTAGGGGCTTTCCCTCCACACTTGTGCATTCATCTGTGCTGGAATGGCCCCTGCATAGATGAAGGGAGTATCAGAACCATGGAAGGTAAGTGCAGGGGACCTGAGGGACATGGATGGTCTATGTCTGCTGTTTGCTATTCTTGATGGCGAGTCACATCCTCACAATTATGTCCATAACATCTCATGCTGTTGGTTGGTTCTGTGTTCCTAACTCCAGTGAACCATCACCTCATAGAGGTTTCCTTCCATTTGGTGCCACGTCAGTGTGGGACTTGGCCAGGACCTGTGATTTCTTACGAATACATATGAGAGACATCTTGCTAGGGTGCATCTTGATGGATATGTGTGCTGTGCAATATTCAGAAGATGTCAGTGGGAGAGTTTTCATCTCCATGGTAAAGATACTTAAAATTCAGTACTGCACATTCTTGGTTTTGGAAAGTCCCAGGTTACCACTCTGCACTGGGATCCTGAGGATCAGAGGTTAAGATGGGTTTGGGGGCAGTGACTTACATGCTAGAGTGGCTCCTATGACTCTGAGGGAATGAAGAAACGAAGGTGTGATGAAAGTAAAACTAGGCAGAAGTGTGGTTCAGTGGATCCCACAGTGAGCTCTGCTCTAAATATTACACCCCAGTACTGTCCTTGCTTGGGACAAGCAATCAGGCCTTGGTACCCCTGCATCTCAGTCACTGGCTGCAGGCTGCCTTGGGCATAGGGAGAGATTGCAGGTAGCCTGGACTAGGTTCTGGCCTTGTTAACAGGCCATTTCCAGAAGAGGGGCTGCAGTGAGGAGAATGCTTTTCTATAAAAAAACATGAAAAATGATATACATTTCAAAATGAAGAGTATGAAAATAGTGGTGAAGAGAATGATGAGGTGACATTTCAAAAGTAGAAAGGACAGGGCCAGGTGACGGATAGGATACAAACAGGGGCAGTGAACATTCGTGAAATGTCCAGGCTTTTGGGCTTAGATGATTATTTTGTCAATTCTATTCTCTTCCTCTATTCTTGGAATGTCTACTCTCTCAGTATAACAAAAATGGTTTCATGCTCTACATATTGTTTTGTAGCCTATCATAACATAACATGAACATCTTTTATTATAATGAACATGGTATAAAATATCAATTTAACTAACTGTTCTGTGTTTCATTGTACAGATGTAGAATAATCCATTTAATCTCTCATGATTGACATTTAGGTTGTTTACATTCTTTAAATTTATAAACCATGTTGTTATAAGTCTTTAAAGCCAAACATTTATTGAGTCTTAAGTCCTATTTTAGGATATTTCTAGGAAAGAAGTTATTGCACTTCTAAGGCTTCTGGTAAATACCACCCAGTTGTTCAGAGGGCGTTGTCCCCAGGTACTTACAACTCACCTGCCCTTTGATAAGAAGCATCCTGGAAATTCTATTCTGAAAGCAGCTTATCAGAGGGAGGTTGGTTGCAGTGGCATACATTTAAACTTTCTGATGGCTGCTTTCACTTTAGACTAATTTCTCCATAGGTATTTGGAGCACTTGGAGATTTTTATGGTTCTAATGATAAATATTGTCTTTTTCAATCTTGTATGTAGCTATTGGTTTTCCTTTTGGGAAAATAATCTTGAAAATCAACTTCAAAGTGTATTTGTATAGCATTTACAAATCAATTGACAATTACTAAGTTTGTTTCTCCACCCAATCAGTAAGTCCCAGGATATTTATTGAAAGCTCACCCTTAGTGTTGAAAATGTGTATGGAATCTCTGCTCATTTAGGTAGTTCAGATTCATCTAGTAATTGTGATGATGACAGAAGTAAGACCTGACATTATGTGATTGGTCAGGCACTGTTCTCTAAGTGACCCCATGAAACCCTTTTGTTATCATCCTCATGAAGTAGACAGAAAACAAAACAAATATTTCAGTGGAACCAGTTTGTATAGACCGCTGTAAGTCAATGGGTAAGCAATATTCTTGAGGGGCCCTAATCAGGCTTCCTGGAAAGGCAGTGTCTAAATGGAAATAGCAGGGTTCAAGGGAATTTAGGTGGAGTGCTCCCAAAGCTTTTATTTTTAAAAATTTTTCAGAGGCTCTATGTTTGCTTTATGTAGTGTCCTGCTGAAGAATGTGAATCTTGAGACTTTTTTCTGAGCTTCATTATTTCCACTCCATTCCCAGTTAACATTCACTCTCCTGACTTCTGCATTCTGGCCCTGTTTTTCTACTAAATGAATGTAAGTCAAGGTTACCAATGCCTTTCCAATTGAAACATTTTATGTTAGTATTAAATATTTTTGACTCTCTTCATACAGCCATTTTGTCCACCTCTGGCAACCAGCAATCTCTTGTCTGTATTTATGAAATATTTTTATAATCCACACATAAGGGAGATTATATGTTATTTGTCTTTCTCTGTCTGACCCATTTCACTGAGTGTAATGTCTTCTAGATCTATCCATGTTGTAAATGCCAAGATTTCATTCTTTTCTATGACTGAGTCATATTCCATTGTGTACATGTACCACAGCTTTTTTCTCTACTCATCTACTGAAGGGTGCTTAGGTTGCTTCCAAGTCTTAGCTATTATATAAATAATGCTGCAATGAACATGGAGGTGCCATTATCTTTTCGAGTTAGTGTTTTGTTTTGTTTGGATACATACCCAGAAGTGGAATTGCTGTCAATGCTAAGTTTTTAGTCTTTGTATTATTTGGCATTCTTCAGAAATGTAAAACATCTCACTATTTCTTCCCATTTGAAATTCTGTACTGTATATCTAATCATCAAACCAAAAATCTGGTACCTAACCTATAATACTTACTTCCCATCAGCCATCTCATCTACATCTGGTTTCCTGGCCTCTGGACATCTGTCTTTCCCACTGGACAAACCCCAGACCCTACTTGGTATAACTTCTAAGCCAATCTCAATGGCCTATTCCAACCCCCAGACTTCCTTACATTAAAATTAAGTCTCATATCCAAGATTTGGGACAAATCACAGAGTTGCTGTACTTCCATATTGTTTTGAAAAGCTTTACTCTTGTTGCATTGGGAACTGGTGAATAAGCAATAACTTAGGTATTCAGCTCACATTAACCACTCCTCTACTGATTCAGTTGGCTAACTCCCCTGATTTGTAGGACACTTTGGGGTGGGATCCTTTGTCAAACACCAACACTGTCTATTGAAATTTGGGATAGATTCTCAAACTCTGGGAGGATTAGATTCCTCATATAGAAACTTGGGCTTATAAGATTGTTTTGTGGATAAAATGATCTAATGATTATAAAACACATAACTCATTGTTAGGCATGGTATAATTCCTCAAGACTTATTATTACTACTAGTGTTATAATTGTTATTATAATTACTACTCCTCTATTTGGCTTGAGACCCTGTTGTGAACCTCAGATTTTGTGACTTGGATCCTCCTATAGTTGTAGTCTCTGTATCACCTTCATTCCCTATCCAGTAGGAGCAAAACCTCTGGAACTGGGGCTCACTCTTGGGTTGTAGCTTTGGCTGACATCCATTACTGCATTGTCAGATCTGTAGACGGAACTTCTGTATTGAGTGAAGCATGTGGAACCCCTAACACCCTTGGGATGTTTTGGCCTCAGGCAGTTTGTTCAGCCTAGTTAGTGTACTAGGAACGTAGGCTCTGAGTCTACATACTCACCAAGGGGACGTGGATTTCCTTTCTGAAGGGAAGTGTGGAAACCTAGCTTTGCCCCATGCAAAAACATGTTTCCACTAAAATAATGATTATTTTGGAGGACAGAGGAGCAAACTAGTATTCTATATTGAAGAAGTAGAGAAGGACTCATGGAAAGGTGACATATAAAGGGCTCTTAAATCCCAAGTGGAATTTAGGTACAAGAGGATGGAGGTGCAGAGAAGATCCCAGGAGGGGAGGGCAGTTTTGCACATTTGTACAGTTGATTGTATTTGAGTGTGGCCATTCCTGCTCAAAACCATACTATTTGGGCTGGGCATGACATCTGCCTTCTTCCTCATGTTTGTGCGATAAACTGAACTCTAAGATGAGATTTAAACCCACCCAGCTTCACTCAGCTCTGTGACCATGTACCTAAGGGGAGCTGATACTTGGAAACATGCCCTTTGTTGTAGTGGGCTCAGTGTCTTACAGTTGCCACTGTTTTCCTGAGCCAGTGTCTCATCTCTGTCATTCAATGGAAAAGGCAGAGATATCATCCTGGTTCTGACCAGGCCAGTACAATACATCATCAGGTCAGGGGCTGGCAGTTCATAGCTTGTTCCCACATGCGGCCTGCTGCCCATTTCTGTTCCACCTTTGGACTAAGAATGACTTATGTATTTTAAATTAGTTGAAACAAGATCAAAAGAAGAACACTATTGCTGACATAAAACTATATGAAATGCAAGTTCCAGGGTCTATCAACGAATTTTGTGGGAAAACAGAGCAGCCGTTTGTTTACTGTTGTTTATAGCTGGTCTCAGGCTCCAGGGCAGAGCTGAGTAGTGTGACAGACACAGCACATGATGAAAATCCTAAAGTATCTACTCTGGCTCTCCACTGACGGAATGAGTATGCTGAGTTCTGTCTCAGGTCTCTCTTTCCTTCACAAGACATCTTATACCCAGACAGCCATTTCATGAATGCTATCTTTCTTCTGCCTCTTATAAAAAGGACTTCACTTTTAAAGGTGTAAAGCCTGTTTCAAATGATACTAAACATATAAACATAATGTAGCCAGGCTATAAGAAGTTCAACTGTACTGCAGGATGTCCAGACATAGACATGTCTGGAGAAAGGGACCAGGACCCACACAGGTCTGCACAGGAGCCCATGGTGGTGGATGATGTGCAGGGTGGATATGATGTTGGGACAACTTAGCTGTTATTCTTCAGCATCTGGAAAGAAATCCTTGGAGGTTTGTGTTTTGGAGCAGTGATATTTATCCTACAGCTTTAGTCGCTTTGTCTTTTACTAAGCACTGGGATAGTAATCAATGATTGATCAAGTCA
>PVKM010020408.1:0-23383 GCA_004027735.1 Carollia perspicillata | reverse complement strand
CATGATTCCGTCTCTGTTCTTCTTTTGTGCTTAGTTTGTGTTTTAGATTAAATTGTTGACAGATATGTATTTATTGCCATTTTATTATTCATGTTTTGATCTTCTTCTTCTTCTTAAATAAGTCCTTTTAACATTTTTATATAATAATGGTTTGGTAATGATGAACTCCTTTAGTTTGTTCTTGTCTTGGAAGCTTTTTATCTGCCCTTCAATTCTAGATGATAGCTTTGCTGGGTATAGCAATCTTGGTTGTGGGTCTCTGCTTTTCATGACTGAACATTTTTTGCCAGTCTCTTCTAGCCTGAAAAGTTTCTTTTGAGAAATCAGATGACAGTCTTATGGAAAGACCCTTGTGGGTAGATAACTGCTTTTTTCTTGCTGTTTTTAACTTTCTCTCTTCATCTTTAACCTTTAGGATTTTAATTATGATGAGTTTTAAAGTGGACCTCTTTGCATTCATCTTGTTTGGGACTCTGTGCTTCCTGGACTTGCATGTCTATTTCCTTCACCAAATGTGGGAAGTTTTCTTTTGTTATTTTTTCAAATAGACTTCCAATTTCTTGCTCTTTCTCTTTTCCTTCTGGCACCCTTGTGATGCGAATGTTGAACCTCTTGAAGTTGTCCCAGAGGCTGCTTACAATATCTTCTTTTGAGGGGGGGGCATTCTTTTTTTCTTTCTGTTGTTCAGATTGGTTGTTTTTGGTTCCTTATGTTCCAAATCATTGATTTGATTCTTGGCTTCATCCACTCTACTGTTGTTTCCCTGTAAATTGTTCTTGATTTCAATTAGTGTATCCTTTGTTTCTGATTGGATCTTTTTTATGCTGTTGGAAATCCTCACTAAGTTCCTTGAGCATCCTTACAACCAGCGTTTTGAACTCTGCATCTGATAGATTGCTTACTTCCATTTTGTTTAGTTATTTTTCTGGAATTTTGATCTGTTCTTTCATTTGGACCATGTGTTTTGTTTTCACTTTGGCAACCTCCCTGTTTGTTTATATGTATTAGGTAGAGCTGCTATGACTCCCTGACTTGTTTGCATGATCCAATGTATGGGGTATCCTGTAGGGTCCAATGGAACAGCCTCTCCTATTGTCACGGAAAAACAGACCCCGACATGACGTGGGTCAGAACAGGTCAATGGAGTGAATGCTTTATTAATGTATGCAGACCCAGAGGAGACAGCCTCCAAATTCTGGGCGCTGAGGAGGGGTCAGGTGGGTGGTTAAATACTCTTGTAGCAAGGCAGCGAGGTCACGTGGTACAAGCAGGAATGTGGAAGCCAAGACAGAAGCAGAGGGCGAAAATTGCCCAGGGTGGGGACAAAGAGATAGTAAGAGATTAACGGAGTCCAAGACAGAGAGTCAACTAGTTAACAGGTGGTCGTCTGGAGCCTGGGGGCCAGCGGGGAGTTATCAGAGGTCCAGAACAGAGTGCCAGCTTTAACTTCTACTACACTATCACCCAAGCTCGGTACTTGAGGTACACCCTTCATGTTGGCTGAGTACATCTCCCTCTTGTAGTTGAGCTTTGGTTACTGTTGGCAGGTCAGTGGGAGGGATTTATCCAGGCTAGTCGGTTGTTAGGATTGGCTGTGACCACTGACCACCAACCTCCACCCTTCATGGAAGATCAGCTGTGCAGTGGCAGTGAGGTGGTGTTCCAACATGGTATGTAGCTGTCCTCTGGGTACACAGGCCCTGGGGTTTCCTGGGTGATGCTGGCCAAGGTCAGCCCCCACCTGTGTTTTGCCCCAGGGCCACCTTGCCTAACTAGAGAGCAATCTGAGGTGGCTGCTACTTGTGCTATACTTGGAGATTCCCAGGCAGAGCCAAGCTGTGGATCTCAGCTGGCTGCTGTTAGTGCTGTGCCTGGGGCCACTTAGCAAGAAGTATGGGGCCGGAGGCTCACTGAGGCCAGCTGTTGCTTGTTTGAGATTTTTAGGAAGTTGTGAAGCAGGAGCCAAGACCACGTTTCCATTCATAGGGAAAAGCTACTGTTAACAGCTGTAAATTGGGTGGGACAGAGCCTCAGGGAATCTCTAGGGTGCAATAAATAGTGTTAGCCAAGTTGATGGAGTCTCAGATATAGAGTCCACCTACTGGCTCTGTGGCTCTGCTCACCTTTCTGTCTGGGAGAACGCTGTGCCCCAACTCTCACTTGATAGCTGACATTTCAGTTCCTCCCCATATGCTACTGGTGCCTTTCAAGCAGCTATCCAGATGCTCAAGCTCAGAGAGAGTGAGTCTGAGTAAGTTCATGTGTGGGTTCTTTAAGAGAAAGTGCTTAGGACTCCAGAATTTTCTTCTACTGACTTAATCCCCACTGGGTTTTACAGCCAGAAGTAATGGGGACCTATATTTCTGGCACTGGTACCCTGGGCTGGGGGACCTGGTGTGGGGCTGAGACTCCTCACTCCCAAGATATCTCTCCTGAATTTTTATCACCACATGTGGCTATAGGACCAGCCCATTTTGCATGTCTGCCCCTCCTCCTAGTATGGATCAATATGGTTTCTTTAATTCCATAGTTGTCAGACTTCCATTCAACTTGATTTCTGCCTGTTCTGAGTGATGGTTGTTCTGTAATTCAGTTGTAATTTTTATGTGGTTGTGCAAAGGAAGTGAGCTGTGTTTACCCATGCTGCCTTCTTGACCAGAAGTGTCCTGTTTTATTTTTAGGACTTAAGAATTTGGTAGCAGTGTGTGAGCCTGAGCCCTGGGTTGGGGAGTGTGGAAGTGGTTGAACTTGGTGATCATATGTGTAAAGTAGGTGCTCTTGAAACACAGTGGGAAAAATGGCAGAGAAATCTGATGCATAGAGCATAAGAAATCTAGATGCATAGAGCATAAGGAAGAAGATGTGGCTTGAAACAGAGAAAGAGAACAGGTGTTGCATCCTAGTGTTTAGCCAGGGACCAGGGGTATATACAAATGGGAGGAGAGAACTGCAAAACAGACAAATGGCACCCTGAGAGTATAGATGGACTTCTGTTTTGGATACTTCATATATATCTCAGAAGGTGGCACCTCTGTATTCCCACATTCTAACCCACTGCAGAGGAGCCAAGAGCTGGAGGAAGCATAGGAAGTGCTATCACTCCCTTATAATGTGGTGAGGAGACTGTAGAATGCCCCTGCCTCACTGATTCTTAAGGAAATCCAGAACTCCCTTTCTCCAATAGGACCCCAGCATTTAACACAATGTGTTCAGTGTTTGCCGGATGTAGAAAAGCCAGAATGAGAAGAAACAAGAATGTGTCCTCCTCTGAATGGTGATGCTGTGCCCAAGCGATGCGGGCCTAGCCCCTAGTGGGGCTTCCAGGATGAGGAGGCACAAGGCCCATGCCTGCTGAGCCAACACCCTCCAGGTGTTTTCCTAAAGCCTCCCCAAAGATCACTGGGGGTCTTGTGACAGGCACATCCTCCCTGCCTGGTGGGAGCTGGGCAGAGAGCTACAGAGCAAGGGAGATTATAGGGAAGCCCATAATGAAGGCAATGGCCCAGAAAGGTCACAGCATCATCAGGTGGGAAGACAAGGTTAATGTGCACACATCCTAGCTTACAGGAAGTAGGCCCTTCTAATAGTCCCCTAGAGGTTCCTACCTGCCCTGGAGCAGCATGAGTTCATAGTGCTGACCAAAGTCCAGTAACAAAGGACTGGTGACAAAGAGATGAACTGGAACTGAGACTTTCAGGATTCTCAATTCTCGTCAAAATGAAGAACTGAGAAAAGATAGGGTCAAAGCCTGTGACTTCATGCAGGATGTTGTTGAGTGATGAAGCCTTGCTCACAACATCCCATAACCCTGGTACAACCCCTAGGCTCAAGAGTGGTGAAACCTGAATTAAAAGCCTATGGAAAGCAAAAGTCAAAAATTTACTACTGCAGAATGGGTGGCAGGTGCTAGGAATACACCCATGCTTGCTTGGAAACACTGGAGTTCACCTCTGGCCCTCTGAGGTATCATCATGACTCTGTCCTTCTGAAGCCCTTCCCTTGACCTCTGCACAGGGCACCACAGAATTCTACAGAGAGAATTGGAGGCAACTGACCACCGGTAGTGGAAGACAGTGGCTTCTCCACTAAATTACTCCTTCTGTTAAACACTGAGGATAGAGGATAGAGACTACATCTGACTCCTTTCTGTACCTGCTCACTGTCACCCATGTGGGAGACCAACAAACACAGGATGAGCACAGGGATAAACCCTATAGAGACACTGCTTTCTGCACCATGTGAGAGGGGCTGGGCCTCGGCTCCCTACCAGCTGTCCAAAGCCTAGTGTTCCACCAGGGCTCAGGCGCCCATGGCATAGGCCAGGGCTGTCAGAGAATGAAGGACAAGAATGGTTCCTATGTCCCCTGCAGGGAGAGGAAAGAAGGGAGAACAACCTTGAGTCCAAGTGAGAATGGGGGAATGAGCACAATATAAGATGCTGGGGAACACAAAGCCCCAGATCCCCAGAGACAGTGAGGCCAGGACCCTGAATACTTGGTCTGGATGAGAGAGCATGGGGAAGCAATAGGGGGCCTGGGAATGGGCCAGACACAGACCTCTTTCCAGAAGGCGGGTAGGTGTTGCCAACTGGCCGCCTTTCCCGCCTTGTTCCTCTCCTGCACTGTAACTTCTCTGGGTCAATGGCCAAACAAAAAGCATATTGGGGGCTTTCCATAGGGTATCACAAGGTCAAGACTACCAGAGGCCTCAGGGTCAAGGCCCTGGACAGGCAGCTAGACCCTTGGGAATCCAGAGGGCGGGAAGGAAAGGGATGCCATTTCTCATGTAAATAGTGCTGGCAGTCCTGGCTGGTGTTGTTCAGTTGGCTGGACTATATAATCTTATAAACTGAAAGGTCACGTGTTTGATTCCCAGTCAGAGCACATGCTTGGGTTGCGGGTTCAATCCCTGTTTGGGTTGTGTACATGCCAACTACACAGCCCATCTTGCAGACCCACAAACACAAACACGGCCCAAATCCATCCTTCAAAGCTGCTTTCCGGTACAAATCCTCCTTGGCCACCTCAGACCAGGACTGTTTATCCTTCCTCTAAACTCCAATTTCTCATTTTTGCCCCATTGCTTGCCCCTTATAAGGACAATCTGGGATTCACATGCATATATCTGGTCTCAACAACTTGACCGTGTGCTTTTAAAAAAATTCAAGGTCAGCAAGTGTGTCTCTGTCCTCTCCAGCTGCTGCATCCTTCACCTACACATCCATCTTCAACCCCAAGTGTCCCCAGTTTACTGCAGAGCCCTGATCCCCCAGCCCCTCTAACAAAGCAGACCCAGCCTCTAAGGAAAGAGTAAGCCAGATAGACACACCCTGTCAAGGTAATACTGGTGGGTATATCCCCGATAATCTTTACACGGCCCTATGCTTACCACCTCCCTCTCTAACCACTGTGTCAATGTTAATCTAAGGAGAACCCTAACCCTAACCAGAGAGGGATAACAATCCCGTTTGTAATTTCAACTCCTCTCCTGGTAACTGTGCCTATACCTGAACTCCAGTCCCTTCCAGACTCCCTCAGTGCCTTCCTCTGTTGCCCCCACATCCATTACATAGGTTCAGATACCTACAGCCCAGCATATGCCAAAACTTGCTATTACCCTCCTGCTCTGAGAGCAGCTCTTTCCAGCCCTGGTTTTCTGCCCAGCAAGGTACCTATCCCAACAAAGCTCCCACATTTTCCCTCCCTTCCCTCAGTGCCCCTAACTTAGGTTCTCAGCCCCAGGAGCAAGCAGGGAAACCCAAATACCTCCTGGATAAAACATCTCCCTTAAGCTGGTCCACCATTACAGGCTCAAGTTCAGAAGTAAGGACTTATAGTAGATACTAGCAAAAGCTTCTTGAATCAAAGAAAAGCAGCCAAGGATGGGATTAAGGGGGCTGTGGACACCATCTGAAAAATAAGAGGTCTCCACTCCTACGATGGCATAGTCAGAGGAAGGAGGCAGGATGTCTTGGGACAGAGGGGAAACCTGGGATTTTAGCAAAAGAAGCAGAATAGTCCCCAACTCTTCCCTGCCATGTTTTCTGTTTTTCCACATGCTGTGCCAGGCCAGAAAGTTCCCTCCCTCAGGAAGATTGGGGGTATATCACCCAGCTTCCTCTTCCCACAGATCACTTTTATTCCCATCCAGAGTTTGGGATGGGAGCAAGATTGGCCCAGGTGGGTATTCCCAGCCCCATCCCACCAAATGCTTCAAAGTACCTGGAGAATTTAGTAAAATTACAGATCCTTTGGCTTTATTCAAAGGTTCTTTTTAAGATGGTCTGGGGTGGTGCCTCTGATTCTGTATCATTGATAACCTCCTTACCTAGGAGGAGGAGGAAGAAGAGATAACCTCCCTCTTTCCCATCTACACAAGGGGACCCTCTTCACAGATCAAGAACGTTGGAAGCAATAAAAGCTATCTAGGTTTAAGCTTCAAGCAGCTGGCCTCAGGAACAGTGCTCCTATCCTCTACATTTCACTCACCTGTCAGTCTCCAGTTGAAATTCCCCCCAAACCAAACAGGAAACTGATCACCACCCCCAATCTTGCTAAAAAGAAAGAGAAGAACTTGAAATTACAGTTTTCAACCTTGAATAGTGCTGGACCCACAGACCTCAGTCAACAATTGTTAGTCAACAATTGAGGATACAGCAGTGAAGGAAGCCCTGTATAAGATCTCAGTCTGTTTTGAAACCTCAGACTCAAGAGCTCAATTTATCTCTTTCCTAATCCACTGAGATTCCAGCCGCTCTCCTCTGTGTGCCTTTGGATAAGATAACACATCCTCATCTCCGTCCCAACAACATCCCCACCTCTGATCCCCACTTCCTCTGCATCCCATCATTCCCTGATGCACACTCCTATCATGGGAACAATCCTCCTGTCACTACCTGGTACCTGGTGCACACTGTCCTGACTGCATCCCTTCTAATCCTTGTCCTCTCCACATCTCTCTATGGTCTCCTTATCCTCATACAAGCTGTCCTTCAGAGAGCTGGGATAAGTCTGGGGGTGAGGGGCATGCTATTGAGTTTAGCACTCTGGGAACCAGATGGTGATCATGACTCTGGGGTCCCAATCTGACTTTAAGCATAGATTCAAAATCATGACCCAATAATCCTCACACACCATGCATAAGCATAAATTCCAAGTGGATAAAAGATTTAAAATGTTAAAAATTAAATAACAGGAATGACAGTATGCAAAATGACAAAGTAGGAAGCTCGAGGGGTTGGTCCCTCCACCAAGGCAACCGCTGAGCTGAAAAGAGCAACTGGAATTATCTATTTCAGAACCATGGGCTTGAACCTGACTGGACACTTATAACATCTTTCATAGGAGAGCATCATGTATGAACTAGCTACTAACCAGCACTGTGGAATTTGGTTGGTTTGGTTGTTCTCTGAGGGACAGTTGAAGATCTTTGCCTTGGTTTCAGCTTCCTTGGGCTTCAGCAGCTTCTAAAATGGCATATATCAAAATATTTAAAGGAACAAAATCCTTTTTGTGGGAGAAGGGAGATAAATCTTTGCCAAGCCACTGGCTGGCTGCAGATAGAACAGGAAACTCAAGGACCACACACAGTAAAGAGTACACATTTGGAAAAGTCAAAATGGATGGATACAACCTTTAACAAGTAAATACCTGCAACCACTTAGAAGTGAAAGAATCAGATTTCCAGAGATATCACATTATATTGCTCAGAATGTCCAGTTCTCAATAAAAAATTACTGTACAAAGCATACAAAGAAACAGGGAAGTATACCCATTCACAGGAAAAAAATACAGTTTGACAGGAACAATCCCTAAGGAAGCCCATATATTGGACATACTAGATGAAGACTTTAAATTAACTGTCTTAAAGGTGCACAAAGAGCTAAAGGAAACCATGGGCAAAGAACTAAGGAAAATCTGGAAATTTTTGTATGAACAAAATGAGATTAACAATGAAGAGATACAAATTATTTTTAAAAGGACCCAAACAAAAAATACTGGAGCCACAAAATACAATAACTGAAACAAACAAAAAAAAATTCACTAAGGGAGTTCATCAACAAATTTGAGAAGGTAGAAGAAAGGATCAGCATTCTTGAAGATAAGCATACATTGAAATTACTGAGTCTAAGGAACAGGAAAAAAAGATAAATGAAAATGAACACAGTCAGAGAGACATGTGCTATTGCATCAAATATACATCATCACGTGTCCCACAAGAAGAAAAGAGATAGAACAAGGCAGAAGAAATTTTTAAAGAAATAATGGCTGAAAACATCACAAATCTGATGAAGGCACAAAATATTCATATCAAGGAGTTCACAAATTTCTAACAAAATAAACTCAAAGATATCCACACCAAAACATATTAAAGTCAAATTGTTGAAACTCTGAATTTTGAAATTTTGAAAGCAGCAAAAAGAAATATGATTCATTATGTACATAGGATTCTCAGTAAGATTAATGACTGATTTCTTCTCAGAAACCATGGAGTCCAAAAGACAGTGGGATAAAATATTTAAAATCTTGAAAGAGAAAACTGTCAACCTAAATTTGTATATCTAGACAAATGATTCTATAAGAATAGAGAAGAAAACAAGATATTTCTAGATAAATCAAATGGAGGAAGTTCATCACCAGTAGACCTTGCCTATGAGAAATACTAAAAGGAGTCCTCCAGCCTGAAATGAAATGACAACAAATAGTAACTCAAACCATACAAAGAAATAAAGATCTCTGGTAAAAACTACTATATAGGTAAATAGAAAAGCTAGTATATTATACTTTTGGTTGTAACTTCTTTTTTTTCTATGTGATTTAAAAGGCAAATGTACCCCTGGCAAGTATGGCTCAGTTGGTTGAAGTGTCATCCCATAAACCAAAATGTTGTGGGTCCAATTCCCAGTCAGGGCACATGGCTGGGTTGCAGGTTCTATCCCCAGTCAGGGCGTATGCAAGAGGCAACTGATCAATGTTTCACTTTCATATTGATGTTTCTCTCCCTCCCTTTCCCTTCCTTCTCCTCTCTCTAAAATCAGTGGGAATGTCTTCAGGTGAGAATTTTAAAAAAGGCAAATTCATAAAAATAAGTATAAATCAATGTTAGTAGGCACACAATATATAAAAATGTAATCTGTGGCAATAACAATATAAAGGAGGAAGAACTAACATGTATAGGAGCAGAGTGTTTATAAACAATTGAAACTAAGTTGATACTATTCCAATTAGATTACTATAAATTTAAGATGTTAATTGTAATCCCAAGGTAACTACTAAGAAAATAACCTTAAAAATATGCAGAAAAGAAAAGAGAATCAATATGGAACACTACAAGAAATTAACTGAATACAAAGAAAGGCAGAAATGGAGGAAATGAGAAACAAGAATTATTTAAAATGTACAGAGGCCTGACCAGCATAGCTCAGTTGGTTGAGCATCATCCTGCAGAGCCTAGGGTTACCTGTTCGGTTCTTGATCAGGGCACATGCCTGCGTTGCAGGTCTGGTCCCCGGTTGGGGGTGTGTGAGAGGCAACTGATCAATGTTTCTCTCATACATTGATATTTCTCTCTCTTTCTCCCTCCCTTACCCTCTCTCTAAAAATGAATAAATAAAATCTTTTAAAAAATGAAATGTGCAGAAAACAAATAACTAAATAACAGAAATAAATTATTTCTGGCCTAGCACAGCTTGCAGAAAAAGCGAGTATTTTAAATAGATTCACCTCTCCAATTAAAATACAGAGAAATACAAAAGGATGCTCAGCATCACTAGCCATCAGAGAGACACAAATTAAAACCACAATGAGATACCACTTCACACCAGTCAGAATGGCCATCATAAACAAATCAACAAACAACAAGTGCTGGAGAGGTTGTAGAGAAAAGGGAACCCTAGTATACTGTTGATGGGAATGCAGACTGGTGCAGCCACTGTGAAAAACAGTATGAAATTGCCTCAGAAAGCTAAAAATGGGACTGCCTTTTGACCTGGCAATTTCACTGCTGGTACTATACCCTAACAATCCTGAAACACCAATTCAAAAGAATCTATGCACCCCAATGTTCACAGCAGCACAATTTACAATAGCCAAGTGCTGGAAGCAACCTATGTGCCCATCAGTAAATGAGTGGATGAAAAAACTATGGTACATTTACACAATGGAATACTATGCAGCAGAATAAAAGAAGAAGCTCCTACCCTTTGTGACAGCTTGGATGGATCTGAAGAGCATTATACTAAGTGAAACAAGCCAGGAGGTGAAAGACAAATACCATATGATCTAACCTGAAGTGAAACCTAATCAACAAAACAAATAAGCAAGCAAAATATAACCAGAGACATTGCAATTAAGAAAAATCTGAGAGTAACCAGAGGGTGAGTAGGAGGAGGTAATGGGGGGAAAGGGGGAAGGGTTGTCAAGGAACATGTATAAAGGACATCTGGACAAAGACAAAGGGAGATAGGATCAAGGGAGGGAGGTGGGGATGGCTGGGGTGGGGCGGTAGTGGTGGGAGGAAAATGAAGACAACTGTACTTGAACAACAATATAATAATAATAATAGTAATAATAATAATAATGAATGCTGACTATAATTGAAGAATAAACTATTAATAAATATAAACTTGAAAAGTTTTGATGACTAAAAGGAAAGAGAAGATAATACAATTGATACCACAAAAATACAAAGGCTCATAAGAGACCAATATGAACAAGCATGTACCAACAAATTGGATAACCCAGAAGATATGGATAAACTCCTAGAAACATATAACTTACCAAGACTAAATCATGAATAAATAGGAAATTTGAACAGACATATCATAAAGATATTTAATCAGCAATCAAAAATCTCCCTGCACTGGCTGGTACTGCTCAGTGGATTGAGCACTGGCCCGTGCTGGTCAGGGCACATGCCTGGGTTGCAGGCCAGTTCCCTAGCTGGGGGCATGTAAGTGGCAAGCAATCAATGTTTCTCTTGCTCATCAATGTTTCTCTCCCTCTCTTTTTCCTTCCCTTCCCCTCTCTCTGAAAATAAATAAATAATATATATTTTTAAATCTCCCAACAGAGAAAAGCCTAGGACAGATGGCTTCACTAGTAAATTCTATCCAACACTTAAGAAGTAATGTCGATTCTTACTTAACTCTTCCAAAAAATTGAAAAGGTAAGAACATTCCCAAACTCATTTTATGAGACCAGCATTACCCTGCTACCAAACCCAGACAAGAATACTACAAGAAAAGAAAGTTATAGGCCAATATCCTCAGTGGACATAGATGCGATAATCCTCAACAAATTACGAGCAAACCAAATTCAACCACACATTAAAAGAGTCATACACCATGCTCAAGGGAAATTTATCCTGGGACACAAAGGTGATTAATATGCTCAAATCAATACATGTGAACACCACATTAACAGAATGAAAGATAAAAAATATATGATCACCTAAATAGATGCAGAAAAATAGTTTTACAAAATTCAACATCCTTTCCTGGTAAAAAACTCTCAACAAATTAGGTATAGAAGGAATGTACCTCAATATAATAAAGGTCATATATGAGAAGCCTTCAGCCAACATCATACTCAACAGCAAAAAGTTGAAAGCTTTTCCTATTGGAATAGGAAAAAACAAGGGTGCCTACTATCATTACTTCAATTCAACTTAGTACTGGAAGTCCTAGCCAGAGCAATTAGGCAGGAAAAAAATAAATTAAAAGGATGCAGATCAAAAAGGAGGAAGTCAAATTGTCTCTATAGAATCTATGATCTTAAATACAGAAAATTCCAAAAATTCCACCAAAAACCTGTTAATATTAATAAACAAATTCAGTAAAGTTGCAGGGTACAAAACAAACATACAAAAATCAGTTGTATTTTTATATACTAATAACAAACTATCTGAAGAGAAGTAAGAATCTCATTTACAATAGCATCAAAAACAATAAAATAGAAATAAATGTAACTAAGGTGAAAGACCTATACACTGAAACCATAAAACATGGATGACAGAAGTTGGAGAAGACACAAATAAATGAAAAAATAACCCATGTTCTTAGATTAAAATATAAATAGTGCTAAAACATCCATACTACCCAAGGTGATCTATAGATTCAGTATAATCCCTATCACAATTCCAATGACACTTGTTCACAGAAATAGATAAAACAGTCCCAAAATTCATACAAAACCACAAAGACCCAAACAACCAAAACAATCACGAGAAAGAAAAACAGGACTGGAGGTATAATGTTCTTGATTTCAAACTATATTACAAAGCTATGGAAATCAAAACAGTATATACTGGCATGAAGATTGACACAAAAACCAATGGAACAGAATAGAAAATCCAGAAAAAATGCAAAACCATGCGTATATGGCCAACTATTCTTTGACAAAGGCACCAAGAATATAATGTAAGGAAAGGACAGTCTCTTCAATAAATGGTGTTGGTAAAACTGGATAGCTACATGAGCAAGAATGAAACTGAACCTTTATCTTATATCACAATGTAAAAAATAACTCAAAATGGATTAAAGACTTAAATGTAAGACCTGAAACTGTAAAACTCCTAGAAGAAAGCACTAGAGAAAAACTCCTTGACATTGGTCTTGGCAATAATTTCTTTTTAATATGACACCAAAAGCAAAGGTAACAAAAGTAAACTAAACAACTTGGACTACATCAAACTAAAGAGCTTCTGCACAGCAAGGGAAATCATCAACAAAATGAAAAGACAACCCAGGAAAGGGAAGAAAATATTTACAAATCATATATCTTATAGGGGAGTAATACCTAAAATATTTTTTAAAGATTTTATTTATTTATTTTTAGAGAGAAGGGAAGAGAAGGAGAAAGAGAGGGAGAGAAACATCAATGTGTGGTTGCCTCTCACGTGTCCCCCCCCCCCACCCCACTGGGGATCTGGCCTGCAACCCAAGCATGTGCCCTGACTGGGAATCGAACTGGTGACCCTTTGGTTCCCAGCCCGCGCTCAACCCACTGAGCTACACCAGCCAGGGCAATACCTAAAATATTTTTAAAACACATATGACAGCAAAAAAATCTGATTACAAAATGGGGAAAGGGCAACCCTACAACCAGCAGTGACAGTAGCAACCAATGGAACAGCAAAAGCAACAACAATCAAAGAAGTCCTAACAAAAAAAAAAAAAAAAGAAGTCCTAGCCAGATGGAAAGAGAAAAAACAGTCAGAAGCCATCTGAAGCCAAGAGATACAGCTTTATGCCCAAACTCCCCCTATAGAAAAGATGGATGCATCCTTGTCCATTACAGCTAATTGCCAGAAGCTTTCACTGTTTACAAATTGCATTGAAAAAAATCGCCAACCTGAATGGTTTAAGTGATCCACAATAATAGATGGTTCATGGATTTTCTTGTTATTGGAATAAACATTCCAATAGACATTCCAATAGACACTAAATAATCCCAGAAGCTGGAACCTGTTTTAACCACAGTTATTGCCAGGTGGCAGAGAAAATATATAAATCACCTGTTTTAAGTTTGATTATCCAAAGAAAATTACAGATATATGAGACCTGAACATTTAAAAAATATTTTAAAGCGCTTATGGAGTTAGAATTGAGATATCAAATACAGAATCAGATTTTTTATAATTAAGAAAATAGGCAAAAGACCTGAATAAGCAGTTTTCCAAAGAAGATACACAAATGCCCAACAGATATATAAAAAGATGCTCAACATGACTAGTCATCAGAGAAATGCAAATTGAAACCACAATGAAATATCAGTTTCACACCTGTTAGGATGACTGTTATCAAAAAGTCAGGGGATAACAAATGTTGCAGAGGGTGTGGAGAAAAGGAAACCCTGTACACTGTTGGTGAGAATGTAAATTGATAAGCCATCATGGAAAACAGGAGGGAATGTTCTAAAAAAATTAAATATAGAAATACCTTATGGCCCAGCAATCCCAACATCTAGGTATACACGTATATCCAAGGGAAATAAAATCACTACCTGAAGTGATATCCTTACTTTCTGTTCATTGTACCATTACTCACAATAGCTACCATATGGAAAAAAAACTAATTGTCTATCAATAGATAAATAGATTAAAAATGTAATATATATACAATGGGATGTTATTCAACCTTTAAAAAGAAGAAAATTCTTGTTTTAAATATACTTTATTGATCATGCTATTACATTTATCCCATTTCCCTCCTTTTATTCCCCTCCAACCTGCACACCCCCTCCCGCCCGCATTCCCCACCTCCCTTAGTTCAATGTCCATGGGTTGTACATACAAGTTCTTTGGCTTCTACATTTCCTATACTATTCTTAACCTCCCCCTGTCTATTTTCTGCCTACAATTTATGCTTCTCATTCCCTGTACCTTTTCTCCAATTCACCCCTCCCCTTCCCCACCTTTCATGTGATCTCCATTTCTGCGATTCTGTTCCTGTTCTAGTTGTTTGCTTAGTTCATTTTTATTTTTGTTTTTGTTTTTTAGGTTTGGTTCTTGATAGTTGTGAGTTTGTTGTCATTTTACTGTTCTTATTTTTTATCTTCTTCTTTTTCTTAGATAAGTCTCTTTAACATTTCATATAATAAGGGCTTGGTGATGATGAACTCCTTTAACTTGATCTTATCTGGAAGGCACTTTATCTGCCCTCCCATTCTAAATGATAGCTTTGCTGGATAAAGTAATCTTGGGTGTAAGTCCTTGCCTTTCATGACTTGGAATACTTCTTGCCATTCCCTTCTTGCCTGCAAGCTTTCTTCTGAGAAATCAGCTGATACCTTTATGGGAACTCCTTTGTAGGTAACTGTCTCCTTTTCTCTTGCTGCTTTTAAGAGTTTCTCCTTATCCTTAATTTTGGCTAACATAATTTTGATGTGCCTTAGTGTGTGCTTCCTTGGGTCCAACTTCTTTGGGACTCTCTGGGCTTCCTGGACCTCTTGGAAGTCTATTTCCTTTGCCAGATTGGGGAAGTTCTCTTTCATTATTTTTTCAAATAAGTTTTCAACTTCTTGCTCTTCCTCTTCTCCTTCTGGCACCCTATGATTCAAATATTGGAATGTTTCAAGTTGTCCTGGAGGTTCCTAAGCCTCTCCTCATTTTATTTTTGAATTCTTGTTTCTTCATTCTGTTCTGGTTCAATGTTTATTTCTTCGTTCTGGTCCAAACCACTGATTTGAGTCTGGGTTTCCTTCCCTTCACTGTTGGTTCCCTGTGCATTTTCCTTTATTTCACTTTTCATAGCCTTCCATTTTTCCTCTATTTTGCAATTATACTCAGCCAATTCTGTGAGCATCCTAATTACCAGTGTTTTTGAACTCTGCATCTGATAGGTTGGCTATCTCCTTATCACTTAGTTGTATTTTTTCTGGAGCTTTGATCTGTTCTTTCATTTGAGCCTTTTTTTTTTTTTTTTGTCTCAGTGAACCTGTTACATATAAGGGGCAGAGCCTGAGGTCTTCACCAGAGAGGGGCAACCCACTTCACTGTGTTGTGGTACTGTACGTGGAGGAGGGGTCCAAGAGAAAACAATACCACTTGCTTGGCCAGCTTTCAGTCACTTCCTCTGCTACCCACAAGCAAATTGGGCTTTTCTGGTGCTGATTCCCAGTTGGGTGGGTTTGTGCACATTCTAGGACCCTGTGGGTCTCTCCAATGTAACTCTCCTGTGAGACTGGGAGTTTCTCCTGCTGCCTCAACCTCCACAAGCTTTTTCAGTCAGAGGTTTTGAGGCTTTATTTCCCTGCACTGGAACCCTGGGTTGCGCAGCCTGTCTCGCTCCCCACTTGTTCCTCCCAGTTTATCCACACACAGATGTGGGATCATCCCTTGCGCCAGCCGCCGCCTCACCCAGTCCTCCGGCTGCCACCTTGCTGTGAGTCCTCTCTGCCCCAGCTACCTGTCTCCATCCCTCCTACCGGTCTGGATGAATGTTTCTTCTTTAACTCCTTGGTTGTCAGACTTCCATACAGTTCAATTCTCTGTCAGTTCTGGTTGTTTTTTGTTTTCAAATTTGTTGTTTTCTTTCTTTTGATTGTGCGAGGAGGCACAGTATATCTACCTAAGCCTTCATCTTGGCCAGAAGTAAAAAAGAAAAGAAGGAAATTCTGTCATTTGCAACAACATGGATAAAACTAGAAGGCGTTATGCTAAGTAAATAAGTCACATAGAGAAATACAAACACTTATCTGTGGAATTTTTTTTAAAAAGTCAAACACATAGAAACAGCAGAATGGTGGTTGCCAGGGGCTGTGAGGTGGGGAAAATGGGGAGATGTTGGACAGAGCATACAAATTCTCAGTATGCTTGGACTTCTGAGGATTGAATGTACAGCACGGTGACTATAGTTAATAATACTGCATTGTATACCTGAAATTTGCTAAAAAAGTATATCATAAGCATTCTCACTGCACACACATGCACATGCACACAAAAGAAAAAGATAACTATGTGAAGTAATTGGGGAGTTAATTATCTTGATTGTGGTAATTATTTCACAATGTACACATGTATAAATCACCATGTACACTTAAATTATATACAATTTTATTCATCAGTTATACCTCAATAAAGCTGGAGGGAAAACAGAAGAAATCTTCATGGCCTTGGATTTGGCAATGGTTTCTTAAATATGACACTTAAACCACAAGCAACAAAAGAAAAAACAGATAAGCTGGACTTCAAAATGTTTAAATTTTGAGCATCAACAGACCCTATCTAAAAGGTGAATAAACACCTGGCTGGTGTAGCTCAGTGGATTGAGCGCGAGCTGTGAACCAAAGGGTCGCAGTTTGATTCCCAGTCAGGGCACATGCCTGGGTCACAGGCCAGGTCCCCAGTGGGGGCCAAGTGAGAGGCAACCACACATGGATGTTTCTCTCCCTCTCTTTCTACTTCCCTTCCCCTCTCTCTAAAAAGAAAGAAATAAAAATTTTTTAAAAAAGTGAATAAACAAAAGATAGAATGAGAGGAAGTGCAGAGAAAAGGAAATCCCTGTGTCCCTGCACTAAAATGCGGATCACCGCCTGTCAACCGTCCAGAACACAGACTTAATGGTGTTTCAGAATGGCAAAATCAGAGAACACGAACAGCTGCTTGCGCGTTCAGTGTCAAAGACCTATGAACTCAGGACTGGATAGTTCTGCCAAATCCAAACGGAAAAGGACGATCCCTATCTTTTGATAGGGGGAGTGAAAATATCCGCCCGCATAAATAAGCAGCTGACCGGTTCCAGCCCACACACTCCAGGACCCCCAATTTGCAGCTGTCCACCTTACCCATAGCTCTGGCCTCATCCTCATCCTCTATAATAGCCATGGCTCGGTCACTGGCTCTAAGCATCTTTGTCCTGATCCTGGCCTTCTGCATCCCCTGGACCCAAGGTATCAAGGAGGAACCTGCCTAGGATGGGGGAGAGGCGCTGGAGAGGCCTGGTTGAGAGCCTATAAGTAGCCCCTGACTCCTTGTGAACCCCACCCTGCAGGCAGTGGTGGAGGGGCACAGGACTGTTGCCTCAAGTACAGCACTAGGAAGATTCCCTCTCAGCTCGTCCGCAGCTACCGGAAGCAGGAGCCAGGCTTGGACTGCCCCATCCCAGCTATTCTGTGAGTGAGTGCAAGGGGGTGGGTACAGCTCAGTGGATTGGGCATGGTGGGCGAGACTAGGACAGGCTTGTTAATGCCCATTCCCAGGTTCTCACCTCGGAAGCGCTCTCAGCCAGACCTATGTGCAGACCCTAAGGAGGTCTGGGTGCAGCAGCTGATGCAGCATCTGGACACATCACCAGCCCCGCAGAAATCAGTCCAGCGCCGTAAGAAGGACAAGTCCAGCAAGAAGAGAAAGGGCTCCAAAGGCTATAAGAGGTGAGAAAACTGAAGGGATGGGGGAGGGAAGTAAAGAAGAGCCTCTATAAGTCCTTTAAATCCCTCTTCTCCCCTCCCAGGACTGAAGAGACGCAGACCCCAAAAAAGCCATAGCCCTGTGACCAGCCTGGAGCCCAGGAGGCCCTCATCAGCCTCAGCAGGGTTTGGAGCCCCAAACCCAATGGGAAAGAAGCAGTCTAGGAGAGAGAGAGGACTCAGGGGCCCCAGAGCAGTCCCTCCACCCCCATACTGGCCTTGCCTCCCCACTTCTCTTGCTTCAGCCTTCTGTATTTGCAGCCTCACCCGCATGGCTGAGTTGCCCACACCAGGCCAGGCCCAGAGAGGCAGAGGAGGGAATACAAGAGGAGGCAGCAGGACTGTCCCCTCTCAGGAAAGTCACCCAGGACCCTGGACCTGACCCTGTTCCCTGCAGCACCCCACTTCTTCCTTACAAATATGATTTATACATAACTGAATAAAAAGCTCTTCTTGCCTCTTACCCAAATATCTGTTCTTGTGTGTTTGTGTCCATGGGGAAGCCAGTACCACTAAGGGGTAGGGTCAAGAGCTCAAGCTGGCAAATTCTATGTTTTTACCTACCCCAAGAATTTCCTCCCATCCCAAGTGCCCAGACTTACGGACAGTAGAAGGGAAGTTGACAGGTAGGGTGGAAATTTGGCTGTTCCTGGTCTCTGAGAAAGTTCTGCCAATAAAGAGATGGTAGTCCCAGGGCACACACACCACCCCCACAATGGCTCTGCAGGCCTCTGAGACCCTGCAGAGATCCATCCCTTAACTATGTGCAGCATTTTCTCACTCCCGGCTGTACTAGACTGCCTCCCCCTTTCATTGGGGCCTACTGAATGCAAATCTCTGAGTACCTTTTTGGGAAGGTCCCCAGAAAGGAGGCTGGAATGTAGGCCTACCTGTAACACAGGAAAACACGAGCCTACTGAAACCTACCCTATGCAGAGTTCCAGCCCTAGGAGCCCTTCAGAGCCTACATTCCTTCCCCAAACCCCCCAAAGCCCAAGATGACTTCCTTCTGTCCCAATCAATAAAGTGGGGTCCCTGTCCGCTCCTCTTTGTTTATCGTAGCCGTGTGCTCTCCATTCCTATCTGGGCTTCTTGACTTCCTCATCTTCCTTGCAATTGGGAAGGTGTCTTCCCCTTCCCTTCCCTTCTTTTCTCCTCTTTCCCCTGGCTGGGGCCCAGGGTACTTAAATCTCCTGACATCAAAGACTAAGCCTCCTGTGGCAGGTATTTGGAACCCCAGAACTCAGTAAATCAGGCTCCTCTCCTCTCCAAGAAGACGTCTGCCTGGCTCTCTTCCTCCTATTCCCGCCTCACCCTTAGGTAGAGAGGGAGAGCCATCAGATGGGGCAGGCCCTGTGGGAAAGGAGGAGACAGACCCTGAGATGGGGGCCAGAAGCTGGAGGTGGCTGCCCCGCCACCTTTTCCTTTCCCAGGAGACTGCACATGCCACAGCACTCACCACTTATGAAGTTTTTAAAGTGTTTGTTGTCTGCTCCTCCTGAGGCTGGTGAAGACAGAGGTTCCTCCATACCTACCCTCATGCAGCAGGTGTGATCTTAGTCTACAAACATAGATGGGCAAGAATTTTAAAATGTTCTTTCAATGAACTTGATTCCTACTGCAGACCCCTGCACCAGAGTGCTGATGAGAAATTCAACATCAGGCACTCCTGGGATCCCATCTGCCAAAGGCTATGCAAATGTCATAGAAACACCAAGGCACAAGGGAGCCTTCTCACATGCCCCCTACCCATCCTATCACTGGACATCAATCTTACCAGTAAATGCCATGACCCCTGTGATTCCAGCTGGTAGGACTCTCCAGGTCCTGGACTCTCAAACACTTAGCTCTTTCTTTTTTCTGAGACATGAAAATTCAGTTATGAAAACCCCTGGGCTCAGAACTGGTTTCCCAGATACACCCCAGAGCCGTCTACTCAGGCCCTGCAACTTGCTTCATCACAGCCAAGGACTAGAGCCCATTGCCCATGCTGACTGGACCTACGTACAAATTTCCTCCACTGTCTTAAAAACCTCTCTCCAAAACCCTCCTTGTCTCCAGCCCCTTCAGGGCATATCCTCTTTCCAGATTTGCTTTCAACTTTTATGAAGGCAGAAGGGCCTTCGACATCAGGATGCCTCTACTGTCAGCCCTGTCAAAACCCCTGCTTGCTCTAAATCAGGGGTGTTCAATCTTTTGGCATCTCTGGGCCACACTGGAAGAAGAGTTGTCTTGGCCCACACATTAACACTAATGAACACATCCTAACAAAAACAAACACTAATGAAAACAAAAAAATCTCATAATGTTTTAAGTTAATTTATGATTTTGTGTTGGGCTGCATTCATAGCCATCCTGGGCCACATGCAACTTGTGGGCTACGGGTTGCACACCCCTGCTCTAAATAGAAAAGAAAAAGATAAGCAGAACAAATAAAACTTGTATTTCACTAAATTATCCTGCTACCCTTGCGTGTCTGGTATTTGCCTCAAGCCCTGATCTGGGTAAGCTTGCGGTATGTTAAATACTCCATCAGAGAATAAATAGTCCCCCTCCTTGGCTGCCTTCATCTTTGACAATGTTGTCCTGTTCTCTTTCTTCTTTCTGTAAGATGTGTGATTTTAAAAAATTGAAAAATACATACTCATAGTTTAAAAATACCAAAAGGCTTATTTTGCCCTGGCTGGTGTGACTTAGTGGATTGAGCGCCAGCCTGTGAACCAAAGGGTCGCCAGCTGGATTTCCAGTCAGGGCACATGCTTGGGGTGCAGGCCAGGTCAGGTTCCCAGTAGAGGGTGCACAAGAGACAACCACACGCTGATGTTTCTCTCCCTCCCTTCCCCTCTGTCTAAAATAAATAAATGAAACCTTTTTTTTTAGTCTTGTTCTGAATAGTATCCATTTACTGCAACTTTTAACACTTAAGCTACTCCTTTGGGGAGTTAGTGCCATATTTCCAAATGTTTTGTTCATACTTCTGTTTATTTTTTTAATTTTTTCAATTTATTGACTTGAGAGAGAGAGAAACATTGATTTGTTGTTCCACTTTTTTAATGCATTCATTGTTTGATCCTTGTAAGTGTCCTGATCAGAGAACCCACAACCTTGGCATATGTGGAAACACTCTAGACAACTGAGCTACCAGACAGGGCTCATACCTCTCTTTCTTGACTTACCTACTTCAAACATTACTAACCAACTGCATAGCATTAAAAAAATGGAGACTTAGCTCTTTTACCAACTCTCCTCTCCTGTCACTCTATCCCCTAAATATAGTTATACCACTATATTGGATCATGATCAGAGTTTACATTATTCTGACCATGCAAATGTTGTTCACTGCAGAATGAAGTAGTGTACTACACTTACTTTCCTTTGGCACTCAGCTTTTTGTTTTTCTGAAAAGTTGTAACTGTTCTTCCTTTTTTTAAAAAAATAAAAACTCTAGCCCTGGCTGGTGTAGCTCAGTGGATTGAGCACGGGCCTGCAAACCAAAGGGTCGTGGTTTGATTCCCAGTCAGGGCAAATGCCTGGGTTGCAGGCCAGTTCCCAGCGGGGGACACATGAGAGGCAACCATACATTGATATGTCTCTCCCTCTCTCCTTCCTTTCCCCCTCTAAAAGACAAATAAATAAAATCTTAAAAACAAAATAAATAAAAAATAGAAACTCTATTTACCATTATCAAAGCCTCAATATTTTTCAAATGCTTTATTATATTAGGATTAAAAACTCAGTGTTTAAAATATATGCAATAAAAGAAAATATAGGTGTGTTTATAGCCTTTGAGGTAGAAAAGAACTTCTTAAACAAGACATAAAACCATAAAACATAAATCATAAGGGAAAAGATCAACACCATTAAATTCAAGACAAGTAAGAATTCAGGGTAAATATGGCAAATTAAACACATACATTTATATTCGCTCCTCCCTGAGCCCCAATTAAAACTGCAGTAATTGTTCTGATGTGTATTTGTGTGTATAGACATAAAACCCACAAGGACCTAAGTGTGAAATAAGATAAAGCTAACTTTCCAAAAGACTGCTGCTTAGACAAGTAAATATTTAAGTAAAAATAGGTATAAAGGAAAGCAAAAAACAAAATTATAAATTTGGAAGGCTTCCAGTGTTTTGCTCATGCATACAGTAAAAACATTTTACTAGATACTGAGACAGTAGTGTTCAACAGGAACACAATTCTGGCTTCTACTAGAAATATAAAAACAAAAAAAGAAAAAATTCTAAGGATTAACCATCCCCAAATTTACAAAATCTTCATTCCCCAAACATGAAAATTCATTGTGATCCCTGAATCCTGAGTTTTCCTTTAACACTGAAGCATTTCATTGCTTTAAAACTAAGTCATCACTATCTTCTAAAAATAAGTTACCCTGAGGACCATCCATATCCCTTTAGGCTTTTTTTTTAAAGACTTTATTTATTTATCTCCAGAGGAGAAGGGTTAGGGAGAGAAACATCAATGTGTGGTTGCCTCTCATGTGTCCCCCACTGGGAACTGGCCCGCAACCCAGACATGTGCCCTGACTGGGAACTGAACCGCGATCCCTTGGTTCACAGGCCCGCACTCAATCCACTGAGCTATACCAGCCAGGGGTCCCTTTAGTCTTTTAGTCTTTAAATGATTTTACCAGTATCTTTTCCATGAAACAACACATATACACTTATGAAAGGGTGGGCCAGCTCCTTCTTACCAGTATGCCCCAGAATCTGAAGACTCCTGCTTCCCCTGGCTCACTCCTTCCTCTCAAATCCTTTCAAGTTTAAAGGCCTCTTTGAGATAAATGTAAAGAATGACCCAGGCTAACATCTCTCAGAATTACAGATCATAGAAACACCTTAACCTGAGTCCTATGAACCTGAAACTAGTTCTAAAGTAAGCAACCAGATTTCTTAACATTTTGCCCACCCCACCCGCCACGATACCTGTGCCACGCTTTGGCTAAACACTGTTTCACTCTTTACTCACCAATCCAGCCCTTTAGAGTCACATGATCACCAAGGATAGTTAGGTATCTTCCTTTAAAAAAGTAAAAATGGGTTCCAGAACAGCACCACTGACACACTTGGCATCTTCTGCCTTGTTTTATGGCACAGGAAGGTCAGAGGGATACCGTCTGTACATGTTATTTATGAAAGTGAGGCAGGAGATAGGAAGGAGGAAACTCCGGAGGTGCCCCAGGGCTAAGATAAAGGACAGTGATACAGGACAGAGACCCGGTTCTAAGACTGGTTGTTCCCGCTTTCTGGAAAGGCACTGAATCATGGTGACTCATGAATGCCTCTGTGCAGAGGATGCTACATGACCCCTTGCTTCATTATAATAGCATTATAATAAATTAACATTGTGGGACCCCCTTCTCCAGTGGCCAGTCAAGGAAAATCATGGGAGACCACATGCGCAGTAGCTTTAAAGTAATGCAACTACGTGTACATGCACAATAAAAGCCTGCCAAAA
>PVKM010020407.1:0-23407 GCA_004027735.1 Carollia perspicillata | reverse complement strand
ACACACACACACACACACACACACACACACACACACACACAAGGTCTGTCTGGAAAAAGTCCAGCTAATGTTAATATAACAAGCACGGTTTATGTTAAAATTTGGCTAAGGTTGTATTTGTCAAATTTCTGCAATGTAAAGTTACCCTTTTGCTTTTTGTAATTAATAAGTAACTTGTGAGAATTTATTGGTATCCTATTCCCCAGAAATCTGTCACCTTATGATTTTAGTACCCATTCTTGCCTGAATAAAGTATTACCACAGTGATTGACAAATGGTGATTATTCTATTTGAATCACCTCATAGTTATTCTGTGGTGATATTGTGATAAATCATGTGTTAAAATCCCTAAGATAGATTTTTCCTTAGTTTTAAAGTGTGTTTATCCTATTTTTTAGGACCGTTTAACCAGTTTATAGAGGTTTGAACAAATGCACATGTTTGATAATAATATAAGTAATACAAGCAGCAGAAATTTTTTTCAAGTTCATTTTTTAATTTTATGTGTTTGTATGTGTGTTAAAGATATATTTCAAAATTCGAATATGGTTGTTATCTTTTTACTTGGCACTTGTAGAATCTCGGAATGTATTGGTACCTCCCTGTCATCGAGGAGGTCTTGGCTAAGGACACTGGCCTGTTGTGCAGGGACTGCTCCCCCTGGAGGGGGAAGAAGAGCCAAGGAAATGTGAAACATCACCTTTGGAAGGCAAGGATTAGCAGCATCTACCCCCACCTAACTACTTGTTAATCCTGGGTTCAGTACTAGGATATTTAAAATAAGACCAAAACCAACCAACAGAAACCCTGCTGTAGGCTAGCACTAAATATTGCAATTACTTAAACAATAAAAAGGATACTTTAACACCAGAATTATTAGGAAGTAATCTGAGTGGTAGAAGATTTCATAGAAAGTTTAGTATTGAGCCATGGGCTTATCTGACATTATCTTAATTTCTTTTTCTAAATTTCTTTTTATTTTTTGCCTGGTGGACACTGAGGCACTCGCACTGTTAAGGAGCACGTTCCCACTAATAGCTAGGGAGAAGGAGATTCAAAAGTACTGGTAATCTTGAAGTGACTGAAGGCCTTTCTGAAACTGGGCTTGAGATTTAGTTTAGTGAGATACTTGCTCTGGTCCTTGTGACAGGACTGCAGGGTCATGTTAGTGACTGTGCCAGCAGCTACCACGTAGTCATTGTCTATACTATGGAGAACATTAGATCACCTTAATCCAAGACACCTTATATTTCTTCACATAAGGATGGTGACAGTGTGCCAATGGACGTTTCTCAGCTTTCTTAATGGGGTCCACTCTATAGGCCTTAGAACTCAGTTAGTGATAGTAATTTAACCAAAATGTGCAGGTTTTACTGAAGAAAATAGTAGAAAATGGTTTTTCTAAAATTGCGTTTTCTCAAATTACCATATCTTGGACATGCTATTTTCTGAAGTGCTTCTGCTTCCCTTTGGGTATTTCAGCTATGCTGAGAGCTCTTCCACTTTTTGTGCTGTTATCAGTGTATAGAATTGGTTATGTACACCATTCCCAATAAGCATCTAAGATTTGTGGGCTGTGATCACTATCACCTCTTTGTGGCCCTTGAAAGCAGGGAGAAAACTGTATACACTGCATTGGTTCAACACTCAAGGCGTTTCTCCTCTGAATATAAGATATATGGCCTGGGGATCAGGAGTAGTAGCTTCCTTTTTCATTTTGCTATGAATTTCATGTTTATCTCTAGATGAATTGCTCAGCCTTTCTTTGTGAGAATTTTGTCATCCATAACACTGGGAACAGTGAATGCAGTTAGCTAGCCATACTGTTCATCTGTAATGTAGCTGGAGAGAGAGTAGGTTATGTTTTTAAGGGAATACTAGTCTCCCTTCACCAGCTCGCCTCTCCCCACCCAGGTCTTTCACATTCCTGGAAAAAAGCTCCTAAATTGGCAAACTATATGCTTAACTGCTTGATTCCCTAGATTTTATTTTTGAGAAATGTTCTCAATTTTTTTCCAACTTAGAGAAATTTACTTGTGTAACTCCCCTTAGTCCTTAAGAAAATTGCTTTTGGCATTGTTAATATTGCCGTCTTCCCAGGAGAACTTTCAAATGGGAAGGCCTTCTGTTGCGGAAAAGAAGGAGGGATCTGACATGAAAACCACTTTTATTTTTATTGAATAATGGCATGTAAATTGTTTTCATGGTTAGTATTCATTCCATCAACACGTTTATTTCATGTCTTCTAGGAATGAAATAGTTCTAGCAGCAATGCAGATAAGGCAACAGACAGTTTGAATCTCACATGATTTTTGTAAGTTTGATTACAATTTGAAACAATGTCATCATAAGCTCAATATTTTGTTGTCATTATGGCACAAACAGCCAGTTAGTTGTTGTTTTGTTTGTTTACCATTTTTGTCTTCTTGCTGGTAAACCCAATCCTTATTTTATTTGGAATCAGTTTTGTGCTTACTTAAAGGATGACATTTTCTAACTTCCTTAGTCTGACTCTACGCCTTAATTCTGAGCAATGAGTATAAGTAAAAGTGGTCTGTGTGACTAGGAAAGACTGATTAAAGGAAATTGGGAGAAATGCCCCTTACAGCCTTTACTTTCCTCTGTCCTGTTACCTAATATGTGGATGTGATGTCTGGAGCTCCAACAAATATTTTTAAAAAATTATTGTTATTTTTTTACAATTGTCCCAATTTTTCCCCATTTGCTTTCTTCCACCCAGCCACCCCCCATTCCCATGGTCAATCCCCGCACTGTTGTCCATGTCCACGGGTCATTCATACATGTTCTTTAACAAGTCTGTTCCCCTTCCTTCCACCATTATGCCCCTCGCCCCCTTCCCTCTGGCTGCTGTTAGTCGGTTCTATATATCCATGGCTCTGGTTCCATTTTGCGTGTTAGTTTATTTTGTTCGTTAGATTACTCTTATAAGTGAGATCATATGGTATTTGTCTTTTACTGACTGGCTTATTTCACATAGCTTAATATTATCTAGTTCCATCCAGGCTGTTGCAAAAAGTAAGAGTTCCTTTTTTTATCTGCAGCATAGTATTCCATTATATAAATGTACCACAGGTTTTTGATCTGCTCATTTACTGATGGGCACTTAGGCTGTTTCCAACACTTGGCTATTGTAAATAGCACTGCTTTGAACATAGGGGCCATAGTTCTCTTGAATTGGTGTTTCTGGATTCTTAGGGTATATTCCCAGCAGTAGAGTAGCTGGTTCAAAAGGGAGTTACATTTTAATTTTGGGGGAAAATACCATAGTGTTTTCCACAGTGGCTGCACTAGTCTGCATTTCCATCAACAGTGCTCTAGGGTTCCCTTTTATCCACATCCTTTTCAGCACTAGTTGTTTGTTGATTTATTAATGATAGCCATTCTTCTAACAGGTATGCAGTGATATCTCATCATGGCTTTATTTATTTTTTAAAATACATTTTATTGATTATGCTATTTAAGTTGTATCCATTTTCCTCCTTTGCCCCCCTACACCCAGTATGCCCATACCCACCAGCAATCCCCCTCCCACTTAGTTCATGACCATGGGTAATGCATATAAGTTCTTCAACTACTCCACTTCCTACACTGTCCTTAACATCCCACTGTCTATTTTGTGTCTGCCAATTTGTATTTCTTAATCCCTGTACCTTCTTCCCATTCTTCTCTTTCTCCTCCCAACTGATAATCTTCCAAATGATTCTGTATCTATGAATCTGTTCCTGTTCTGCTTGTTTGCTTAGTTTGTTTTTTAGATTCAATTATTGATAATTGTGAATTTATTACCATTTTAATGTTCATCATTTTGATCTTCTTTTTTTTCTTCTATGATTCCCTTTGGCATTTCAGATAATAAGGGCTTGATGATGATGAACTCGTTTCACTTTACCATGTCTGGGAAGCACTTTATCTCACCTTCAATTCTAAATAACAGCTTTGCTGGATAGAGTAACCTAGGTTGTAGATTCTTGCTTTTCATCACTATGAATACTTCCTTCCAGTGCTTTCTAGCCTGCAAGGTTTCTTTGGAGAAATCAGCTGACAGTCTTATGGCTACTCCTTTGTAGATAACTATTTGTTTTTCTCTTGCTGCTTTTAAGATTCTCTATCTTTGACCTTTGACCCTTTGTAGATAACTATTTGCTTTTCTCTTGCTGCTTTTAAGATTTTCTATCTTTGACCTTTGACATTTTAATTATGATGTGCCTTGGTGTGGTCCTCTTTCTGTCCATCTTGTTTGGGACTCTCTGTGCTTCCAGGACTTGTATATCTATTTCCTTTGTCATATTAGGGAAGTCTTCTTTTATTATTTTTTCAAATAAATTTTTAATTGCTTGCTCTTTCTCTGCTTCTTCTGGCACCCTTATGATTCAGATGTTGGTATGCTTGAAGTTGTCCCAGAAGTTCCTTAGCCTCTCCTTTTTTTTGTTTGCGTTTTGTTTTTAATTATTTTTTTCTTCTTGCTGTTCTGATTGAATGATTTTTCATCCTTATGTTGTAAAGTGTTGATTTGATTCTCGGCCTCATCCCCTCCATTGTTGGTTCCCTGTAAAATTTTCTTTATTTCACTTTATGCAACCTTCACTTCTGTCTGGGTCTCTTTTATACTGTTGAAGTACCCAGTGAGTTTCTTGAACATCCTGATAACCAGTGTTTTCAACTCTGCATCTGGTCGGTTGCATTTCATTAAGTTCTTTTTCTGGAGTTTTGTTCTGGTCTTTCATTTGGGCCATATTTCTTTGTCTCCTCATTTTGGCAGCCTCCCTGTGTTTGTTTCCGTATATTAGGTAGAGCTGCTTTACCTCCCTGTCTTAGTGTCATGGTCCATTGTAGCAAAGCATACCTGTAAATTGTATGGGCAGAGCCTTAGGTAATTGCCAGGGCAGGCTAACCTGTGTCACCGCTTTGTGGCTCTATGTCAGGGAGGGCTTGGTGGACAGGGGACGTTGCTGCTGCCTGGCTTCTGGAGTTTTGCCCAGGAGGAAGCTGTTTCCTGGCACTCAATCTGTTGCCAGTCAATTCAGTTTCTTCCCTTATGCCACTAGAGCCTTTACAGCTGTTGCCCTGGTGTGAATCCCAGAATGGGTGAGTTCGTGTAAGTCCTAGGTCTGTGCAGGCCCCTTAAAGAGGAGTCTCCTGAGAATCCTGCAATTTCTTCCACCGTCCAACACCCACTGCTTTTTACAGCCAGAATTTATGGGGTCTTTTTTCCTGGCACTATAACCCTACACTGGGTGGTCTGGTCTGGGGCTGGCATCCCTTGCTCCCTAGGTATCCCTCCCAATTTTTATCCACTACATGTGGATGAAGGACTGAGTGTTTCCATCTCTGTATCTCTCCGTGCCACTCTGTGTTTCTGGGTCTCTCCATGTGTCTCCATGTCTCCACGTCTCCACTTGTCTTACCCATTTGGATGAATGTGGCTCCTTTAAATCCTTGGTTGTTGAATTTTCATACAGGTTGATTTTCTGACAATTCTGGGTGATATTTGTTTTGTAGTCTAGTTGTAATTTTTGCTAGTTGTGTGAGGATGTGAGGTGTATTTAATTGACCTATGCCTCCAACTTGACCCTCTCATTGTGGTTTTAATTTGCATCTCTCTAATGGCTAGTGATGTTGAGCATCTTTTCACGTGTTTATGAGCCACCTGTATGTCCTCCTTGGAGAAGTATCTGTTCAGGTCCTTTGCTGTTATTTGTGTTATTTGTCTTCCTGGTGTTGAGTTGTTTGAATTCTTTGTATATTTTGGAGATTAAACCCTTGTTTGATGTATCATTGGCAAACATGTTCTCCCATACAATCAGTTCTCTTTTTGTTTTGATGATGATTTCTGTAGCCGTGTTGTAGCTTTTAATTTGATGTCATCTCATTTGTTTATTTTTTCCTTTATTTCCCTTACCCTAGGAGACATACTGGCAAAAAACATTGCCGTATGGGATATCTGAAATTTTATTGTCCATGTTTTCTCCTAGGACCTTTACAGTATCATAACTTATATTTAAGTCTTTTTTAAAAATGTATTTTATTGATTATGCTATTATAGTTGTCCCATTGTCCCCCTTCATTCCCCGCCACCTTGCACACCCCCTCCCACCCACACTCCCCCCATTTAGTTCATGTCCATGTGTCATAAGTTCTTTAGCTTCTACATTTCCCACACTATTCTTGCCCTCTCCCTGTCTATTTCACCCCACCGTCTATGCTACTTATTCTATCTCCTCCCCCACCTCCTCCCACTCCTCTGTTGCTAAACTTCCAGGTGATCTCCATTTTTGTGGTTTCACTCCTGTTTTAGGTGTCCACTTAGTCTGCTATTGTTTTAAGTGTGGATGTTAATAACTGTGAGTTTGCTGTCTTTTCACTGTTCATATTTTTTATCTTCTCTTTCTTAGATAAGTCCCTTTAACATTTCATATAATAAGGGCTTGGTGATAATGAACTCCTTGAACTTGACCTTATCTGAGAAGCTCATTATCTGCCCTTCCATTCTAAATGAAAGCTTTGCTGGATAGAGCCATCTTGGATGTAGGTCCTTGCCTTTCATGACTTGGAATACTTCTTTCCAGCCCCTTCTTACCTGCAAGGTCTCTTTTAAGAAATCAGCTGACAGTCTGATGGGAACTCCTTCGTAGGTAACTGTCGCCTTATCTCTTGCTACTTCTAGAATTCTCTCCTTCATTTTAATCTTGGGTAACTTAATGATGATGTGCATTGGTGTGTTCTTCCTTGGGTCCAACTTCTTTGGGACTCTCTGAACTTCCTGGATCTCCTGGAAGTCTATTTCCTTTGCCAGATTGGGGAAGTTCTCCTTTACTATTTGTTCAAATAACTTTTCCACTTGTTGATCTTCCTCTTCCCCTTTTGGTACTCCTATAATTCGGATGTTGGAACATATTTAAGTGTTTTATCCATTTTGAGTTTATTCTTCTGTATGGTGTAAGTTGGTGATCTAGTTTCATTTTTTTGCATGTTCCAGTGTAGTTCTCCAAATGCCATTTATTGAAGAAGCTATTTTTACTCCATTGTATGCTCCTGCCCCCTTTTTCAAATATTAATTGACCATAGAGACTTGGGTTTATTCCTGGGCTCTCTATTCTGTTCCATTGTTCTATGTGTCTGTTATTATGCTTGTACCAGGCTGTTTTGATTATAGTGGCCTTCTAGTAGTTTTATATCAGATATTGTGATCCCCCCAACTTGATTATTTTTTCTCAAGATTGTTGAGTCTGTTTGGGGTCTTTTTTTCCTTATAAATCTTTTCAGTACTAGTTCTAGATCAGTGAAATCTGCCAATTGTATTTTAATAGGAGTTGTATTGAATCTATAGATTGCTTTGGATAGTATGGATATTTTAATGATGTTAATTCTTCCAATCTATGAACATGGTATATGAGATGTGTCCAGAAGGAATCCAACCATGCAATGTGGAATATAGAGACATTTATTGAAGAAGATACAAGATACAACAAACATTATAGATAGGACAGTATGCCTCAGTCCCCTTCAAAGCAGACATCTGGAACCTCACACAGTTTCCCCAATCACTATCTATTGCCCCATTGTAATTTTCTGAATATCCGTGATGGTGTGAAATGTGTTTCCTTTCAAAGGTGATTTTAGTTTTGGGAAAAACCAGAAGTCACAGGGTGCCAAATGTGGGCTGTAGGTGGGCTGGGTCACCTGGGTGATTTAGTGTTTCTTCAAAACACTCTGCACAAGATGTGATGCAGGCTCGTTGTCATGATGAAGCTGCCAATCACCAGTTACCCATAGCTGTGGCTTTCTGAGTCATCCAAATAGTTTTCGTGGAAGAATGTTCCAGCTTAATGCAAAATTTGATAAAGATTTGTTGCTCTGCTCACTCAGTCATTTTGAATGCGATGGCCACACAGTACACATGCTCACTCAACTGCGTCTTCTGCCGCCACTGACTAGTACAGTGAAGTCGCCATTGTTCATGTATGTGTATTTCAGTCCACTCTCTTTGACTAAAAGGTTACATAAATGTTGCATAAACTATGCTTGTTATATTATCAATGGCTGGACTTTTTCTGGACAGACTTCTCATGTTTCCATTTATTTGTATTTTCCTTGTTTTGTTTTTTAAGTGTTCTATAGTTTTCTTTTTTCTAAAATATTTTATTTATTTTTTAGAGAGAGGGGAAGGAAAGGAGAAAGAGTGGGAGAGAAACATCAGTGTGTAGTTGCCTCTCATGCGTCCCCTGCTGGGAACTGGCCTGCAACTCAGGCATGTGCCCTGACTGGGAATTGAACCGGTGACCCTTTGCTTCATAGGCCCGCGCTCAGTCCACTGAGTCACACCAGTCAGGGCAATGTTCTATAGTTTTCTGAGTACAGGTCTTTTACCTTCTTGGTTAAATATATTCTTAGGTGCTTTATTTTTATTGTTGCTACATTAAATGGGAGTTTTTCCTAGTTTCTCTTTCTGATAGTTCATAGTTGGTCTACAAAAATGCTATCGATTTCTGAGTGTTGACTTTGTTTCCTGCTACTTTGCCAAATTCACTTATTTGGGTGAGTATTTTTCAGTAGAGAATATAAAGTTTTGTATGTACTGTTTCATGTCATCTGCAAATAATGACAGTTTTACTTCTTTCTTTCCTATTTGTATGCCTTTTATTTATTTTCTTGTCTGATCTCTGTGGCTAGAACTTTCTGTAATACATTGAATAAGAGTAGTGAAAATAATCACCCTTGTCTTGTTCCTGATCTTAAGGGAAGAGCTTTTAGTGTTTGTGCATTGAATATGATGTTGGCAGTAGATTTTTCATATATGCCTTTTTTATGTTGAGGTGTGCTCCCCTGTTCTCATTTTGCTGAGTGTTTTTTATCATAAATGGGTTCTGGATTTTATCAAATGCTTTTTCATCATCTATTGATATGGTCATGTGGTTTTTGTCCTTCATTTTGTTTATGTGGTGGATTGTGTTGATTGGTTTTCGAATGTTGTTTCATCCTTGCATCCCTGGGATAAATTCTTCTTGATTATGATGTATGATCTTTGTAATGTATTGTTGTATCTGGATTGCCAGTGTTTTGTTGAGGATTTTAGCATCTATGTGCATCAGAGATATTTGCCTGTTGTTTTCTTACTTTGTTGGGTCTTTCCTTTATCTGTTTTTGGAATTAGGATAATACTGAGCTTCTAAAAAGAATTTGGGAGGGTTCCCTCCTCTTGAATTTTTTGGAAAAGTTTGAGAAGGATAGGAGTTAGTTGTTCTTGGAATGTTGGTAAAGGGCATGAGTCAGAAAAGCCCACCTGGGGTAAGAACCCAGAGCTATCCAATAGCAAAGGAAACAGCATTTTCAATGGGAACTCTGATTTCAGATTTGGATATCTGTGCTTTTTATGTTCCCTGTTCTACTATAAAAATATGTGAATGAAAATGGGCAAGTTTCTTGCAAAAGAGAATTTGCCAAAACTACCTCACGATGTAACAGAGCACATGCATAGAAGTTATTTCTATTAAGGAAGCTGATATTGTTATCACAAACCTTTTCTCTTACACACATGAAAACATGCAAAGGCTTTCCTGAATAAACAAAATCGCTGAAGGCTTAGGCTGAACAGTGTAAAAGAATCAGCCATGTCATGATCTGGGAGGGAGGGTATTACGCAGGAGGAAACAGCCAAGAGCAAAGCCACCAATGTAAGAGCCTCCTTGGTGTGGTCACTGATGTGTGCAGGGACCACATCATTCAGGATCTCTTCTGAATTTGGCAGACTGCATTTTATCATAATTTAACCTAGAAACAAAGGGAAGGTATTAACTAGAAGAGTATTATAATCTGATTGGAGATTTCACAAACCTATTCGGCTGCTGCATGGAAGACAGACTGTTGAGGGCAACAGTGGAAGAAAGGAGACTAGTGAGCCGGTTTTAGAATAGTTCGGACACAAGAAAATTGTGACTTGGACAAAGGACATGGTGAGAAAATGTCAGATAATGGCATATATTTTGGAGGCAGAATGTATAGGATTTGCTACAGAATTGGGATTGGGAGGGGAACTTTCCAATGAGGGTGTTTCATATGCAACTAATGGTGGCTTAAGCAGAGGATGAAGAATGTAGTGTTTCAGACCACAGGCCATACAACTCTGAGTTGGTTGCTTTAGCTCCCCCAGTTATTGTTGGTGTGGCTTTGACCACATTATGCTGTAATTTCAATTTCCTCACTTGCAAAATGGAGATCCATCCACCTTGAAAGTGGCTGGAAGAATTAAATGAGAAAACGTATATTAAAGTGTTTACAACAATACCTAATGATCAAATAGTAACTGGTCAATACAGAGTAGTCATTACTAATTTCGTATGTAAAACTCTACACATATAAAATGTCTACGTTAGAAAAAGCTTTTTGTCAAAACACACATGCTGTAGATCAACATTTATCATGGAAACAAATGGTCAGCATAACTTCAGGCCTTGTAGTAGCTACGTAAGAGAGCACAGACAGCACCCCCCACACAGTATGAGCTAAATCAGAGGGCTGCGGTCAGGCTGTAGAGATAGCGAAGCTGTTTGCCACATGTTGGCAGTAGAATAAGGAGACTGATTTTCTAACCTGACCCAGAACTGTCAAAACAGAAATTACCTCCGTCTGCAGAAAGGACAACATAAATGTGATAGGAAAATGACTTCTGCTATAGGCTAGCCCACAGCTGGTGATAGGAACCTAATACATGATGTACGCTTGGCACTTTTAGGAGAAATGCCAGAAATTATGAGCCTACCAAAACAAAGACAACCTAAGGGACTAGTTTTGTCACTGTGGGAAACAACTTTCTTCAAGAATGTATTCGCTCAAATTAAGGAAGTTTGAAAGTCAAGTTGTTCAGCGATATCTCAGCTGCACCTCAAGGGAAATCATACCCTCACCCCAGCACACACCCCCCTCAAATGATAAATGTTGATACATGTTAGCCCCCATTATTTTAATATAATTGATATTTTTTATTTCTATAAAACGCTTTTTTCAAAAAGAAATTATAGGACTGTTTAAAGATTTTCATTGCTTGTGCTACTGTGAAGATGCTTCCCTCACCCTGCCTTCCACCCTACTACCTTGACATAAAAGGGCCACTGTAAGGTTTTCTAATAAAATATATCATCTGGGAAGAGAACATAACAGAATCATTGGGATCAGCCTAAACTACTTGCATTTCTTTGGTGGATCAATTAAATGCTATTTTAAAAACACAAAAAATCCATTTTAGAGTCAACCAGTTTCTCCAAATCACTACAGAAAACACTGTAGGGATGTTTCAAAAGTCTTTTAAAAGCTCTTGACACATAAAACAATAATTGCAGTCTAAATGTCACAACAGTGTTCACACAGCTTCACAGTGGGCCTACTGTACTATGTGTAAAGAAACTTGGCATTTTGTCTAAGAATAAGTCAATAACAGAAACTCAATAATAAATGCCTTGGTTCCTTGCTAATGCAGGACTCTCTACTGCTGACTTGCACTGAACAGGAGTGTGCAGGTTTAAATAACAGCTGGCAGCAAAACCTGACAGGGAAGGCAGTATTATTTTTAAATTGGAGAATTGTTTTTCACAAATTTATTTTTTTACATGTTCTTTGCCAATTTTACCATCATTTTTCATTCCAAAATTGAATACATGTCTTCGAAGAGACAGGGAAGTCTACATTGAATCAATAAATGTAACTCCCTCCAGCCCCTCATGCCCTCAAATAACTTTAGTACATAAGCATCAGCCTTTTGTTAATTGGAGAAGCCTTCAGAAATGAGAAAAAGTAATTTATGTTGGCAATTTGATTAACAGGCTTCCATGAACACGAATTCCTATAAAGTTAACAAGTATGAACCATTCAAGACAAAGCAAGAAAAGTTCTTAGAAGCTTTTCAAATGAAAAAACTAGCAGAATACTTATGGCAAGGGGGGTGCACGGTCCTCACCCAGGTGCTTTTGCTACTTTACTCATGCTGACTTGCTGCAGAACCTGTTACGTGTTTGAGGCCAGAATTGCTTCTGTAGGACTGTGCACAGGAATTGGGGACCTTCTTCATTTCCCGCTCTGCTCCAACCACTCTGCTTGACCACATCTTTATGAGTAAGGAATGTCAGGTCAGAAGCAGTGTACGCTGTTGAGATTAATCACAACAACCTTGGTACTGTGTTAAATTCACTAGCACCTTCTGTGCCTCCCTTTCCTTGTCAGGATGCAAGTCGCAAGTCTGTTGTCTGAGCCTGGGGGTTATAATGACTATGGCTACCACACCTGATTTTAATCACGCAGCGCAGGCTACACTGACTGCCACACTCCACGGGGGCCTCTGAGGGGCTGTTCTCACTCCCTGTAGGGAGGGTATCTGCACTTAACTCTTAGGTGAATTCATGCATTGTTGGTTCTTTTTTTCTTACTATATTGGAAGACTTGCCATTGGGGTTGTACTCCATTAAGAAAGATTGGTATGTTATTTTGAGTAAGTCACTTGCTTATTATTTAAAAATATCTCTCTTTATCCCTGGTAATATCCCTTGTTTTGAAGTCTTCTTTTTCTGATATTAATTAACCACTCAGTTTTTCTTATAGTTAGGGATTGCATTGTGCATCTAAAAAGGTTTTTTGATTGAGTTTAATAACACACAATGGCCTAATCTATTTATTTAGCAGTTAGACTCCTGGGAATCTTAGTTATATGGAAAGTAGCTTTCACTTTTGGAAAAAACAGCTCTCTAAGTCATTTTCTAAGTAAGTATAGCACTTACTTTTAAAGTAAGTGCTATATAACACAAGCACTTTGCCCATAGCGAAGACCCTCACTTCTGTCTCAGTGATTCCTAACTGGTTTCTCTGCTTCCATCCTTGGTGTCTGTGAGCTGTCTTCTAATTGGCGATCATTGACTCTCTCTCTTTCTTTTTTAAATATATGTTATTGATTACACTATTACAGTTGTCCCATTTTCATCCCTTTATTCCCTTTCTACCTGTGCAGCCCCTCCCACTCCATTCCTCCCCTTTAGTTCATATCCGAGGGTCATATATATAAGTTCTTCGGCTTTCCATACTATTCTTAACCTCCCCTTGTCTATCTTCTACCTACCATGTATGCTACTTATTTTCTGCACGTTTTCCCCCTCTCTTCCCACTCACACCCCCGGTGATAACCCTCCATGTGATCTCTGTTTCTGTGATTCTGTTCCTGTTCTAGTTGTTTGCATGGTTTTTTTTTTTTTTTTTTTTTTTTTTTTTTTTTTTTTTTTTTTTTTTTTTTTTGGTTTGGGTTTAGGTTTGGTTGGTTAATAACTGTGAGTTGTCATTTTACTGTTCATATTTTTTTATCTTCTTTTTCTTAGATAAGTCCCTTTAACATTTCATATAATAAGGGCTTGGTGATGATGAACTCCTTGAACTTGACCTTATCTGGGAAGCATTTTATCTGCCCTTCCATTCTAAATGATAGCTTTGCTGGATAGAGCCATCTTGGATGTAGGTCCTTGCCCTTCATGACTTGTAATACTTCTTTCCAGTCCCTTCTTGCCTGCAAGGTTCCCTTTGAGAAATCAGCTCACAGTCTGATGGGCACTCCTTTGTAGGTAACACTCTGCTTTTCTCTTGCTGCTTTTAAGATTCTGTCCTTATCTTTAATCTGGGGTAATGTAATTATGAGGTGCCTTGGTGTGTTCCTCCTTGTGTCCAACTTCTTTGGGACTCTCTGAGCTTCCTGGACTTCCTGGAAGTCTATCTCCTTTGTCAGATTGGGGAAGTTCTTCATTATTTGTTCAAAGAAGTTTTCCATTTCTTGCTCTTCCTCTTCTCCTTCTGGTACCCCTATAATTTGGATGTTGGAACGTTTAAAGATGTCCTGGAGGTTCCTAAGCCTTTCCTCATTTTTTTGAATTCTTGTTTCTTTACTCTTTTCTGATTGGATGTTTGTTTCTTTCTTCCTTCTGGTCCACACCATTGATTTGAGTCTTGGTTTCCTTCCCATCACTGTTGGTTCCCTGTAATATTTTTCTTTATTTCACTTAGCATAGCCTTCATTTTTCATCTACTTTGTAACCATATTCAACCAATTCTGTGAGCATCCTGATTATCAGTGTTTTGAACTGTGCATCTGCTAGGTTGGCTATCTGTTCATCACTTAGTTGTATTTTTTCTGGAGCTTTGATCTGTTCTTCCTTTTGGGCCATTTTTCTTTTTGTCTCAGTGTGCCTGTTACATAGTAAGGGGTGGAGCCTTAGGTGTTCACCAGGGCGGTGCAACCCACTTGGCTGCCCTGTGATCCTATAACTGGGGGAGGGGTCTGAGAGGGAACAGTGCTGTTTGCTCCGCTTTCTGCTGTTTTCAGTCACTTCTCCTGCTACTCACAATCAAATTGGGCCCTTCTAGTGCTGATTCCCAGGTGGGTGGTTTTGTGTACCTTCTAGGACCCTGTGGGTCTCTCCAACGAACTCTCCTGTGAGGCTGGGAATTTCTCCTGCTGCCACCTCAACCCCTACAGGTGTTTTCAATAGGAGGTTTGCGGCTTTATTTCCCTGCTGGAACTCTGGGTCCCTAGGTCTGTCTCAGTTCCCCACTTGTTCCTCCTGGTTTATCTGCATGCAAATGTGGGACCGCCCAGTCCGCAATCCACCACCTTGCAGGGTCCACCAGCCTCAGCCCTGCCTGTCCCGGTCCGGTCCTCCAGCTGCCGCCTTGCCTCCAGTCCTCTCCACCTGGCTGCCCATCTCTGCTCCTCCTACTGCATGAGTGTGTCTTCTTTAACTCCCTGGTTGTTGGACTTCCATACAGTTCGATTTTCTGTCAGTTTTGGTTGTTTTTGTTTTTAAATTTGTTGCTGTCCTTCTTTTGGTTGGGCGAGGAGGCACAGTGTGTCTACCTACGCCTCCATCTTGGCTGGATATCATTCCCCTCCTTCCCACTTCCTTTCCCCGCTTCATTTTTGTATATAGTGCTTTTCATCACCTGATGTGTATGCATTTATTCCATTTCCCTTGTTTAGAGTATAAACTTTTCAGGTTTAGGGACTTTGACTGTATGTCTTGCTTGAATTCCTCTTGCCTAGAATGCTGTCTGGCACATAGTAGATGTACAATAAATATTTGTTTAATAAATGAATGAATGTATTCTTGAGCTATTGTACCAAGGGTAAGGTTTGTACCAAATGAGAGCATTAATATATATAATACACTATTACATTATATTTCTAATCTGCTGTGGCAAGAGTAGCATTTACTATATGCTTTGGGATTTTTTACCCATTATCTTTTTGAAAGGCTTAATTCTCAGACTTTCCACTTTTTTAAAAACAAATATTTTCTGTATGTGCTCTGTGCTTGGTATTATTTCTAGGTACTGCTGAAAAGTAGTGAACAGTTAGGTACAGAGTCTAACTGTTAAGGAGTTTATAGTTGAATGAAAGAGACTGAAATAAATGAAGATAATTTCAACAAATGATAAATACCATGAATAAAATTTGAGGAATAAAATTTGAGGAATAAAGAGTAAACTGGGCTTGGGGCTGGGGTACTGCCTTAGATCGTTGGAAGAAGGCCTTTTAAGGCGGGATCGTAAGAGCTAAACGTGGAGAGAGGGAGCCAGTACACTGGAGGAGGTGTTAGGGTCGGGGTAGAGGGCGCAGGGTGGAGAAAGGAGCCCTATAAGGTCAGGAAGTAAGTGGGGGATGGATTGTGTTGAATTTTGTAGGCCAGTATCAAGTTTACAGTATATTCCAGTTGAAATGGTAAGCCACTGGAATGATATCTTATATGATTTATTGTGCATTTTGTGATGCTCTCTAGCAGCCTTGAAGTTGTTTTATCAGGGAGCTACTGAATTTTTCAGACCATAAGACGCACTGGACCATAAGATGCACTTAGGTTTTAGAAGAAGAAAATAGGAAAAAAAAACTGAAGTAAATAATGTGGTAAAATATTTAATAACATAAATAACATAGGCTGCCCCCTGCCCCCACAGCGAGCCAGGTAAGCTACATTCAGACTATTAGATGCTCCCCGCTTACCTCCCAAATTTGGGGTTGGAGGAAGTGTGTCTTATCATCTGAAAAACACTGTATTTTATTTGGGATCCTATTAAAGTCTAATAGAAATATTTTAGTTTAATACTTAATTTTTATTGCCATCCATAAAACTAGAATTTTTTCATTAAATTGGTTTTAGGAACATTTCAATTACCAAAGAAACAACACCATGTATTGTAGGCATGAAAGTTAAAAACACAAAGTAAATTAGACTAAATATTTGTCTATCGTTACCAATAAGAAATGAACAATATCATATTTTGTAAAGTCTCTTATTTGATGTAGGAAATTTCATTTTCAAGTTGCATTTTTAAATATTTAAAAAATGGAAATTGCATTTGAAATGAATACATTGTTAGAACTTAGGATTCAACTTCATAAATAAGGATACTATGTTCTCTATTTAGAGTAGCAATGCCAAATGTTTGCCTGGATTATAGATTTTATAAATCGTTCTTTTCTGCCTCTTCCTATTTTAACTAGGAATGTTCTTAAAAATAGACTAAAGACACCTTATAGACTAGTAATAATTCTTCTGGTTTGGGATCCATGACCTTTGCTGTGTGTATTGCAGACATGAAAAAGTGTGTATTACTTTGTGTTTCAACAACTTAATGAGAAGTCTAATGTAGTATAGAAGCTATAATACTTCTAATATTTCCCAGTTTCACACAGTCAATCATAATTTTCTGATTCTGTATGTACATTATTATATCAGAACAATAAAATTGACTTATTCTTACCCTCAGCTCTACTTTTTCTTATTGCTCAATTCCCTCATTCTTCTTTTCCCCACCTGAGTATATGTTTATTGATTTTATAGAGAGAGGAAGTGGGAGGAGAGAGAGAGAAACATCCATGTGAGAGAAAAATCAATTGGTTGCCTCCCATATGCTCTCGTAGTGGGGATACAACCCCTAAAGGTAGGTATGTGCCCTGACTGGGAATCAATCCCACAACCTTTTGGTGTATGGGTTGATGCTCCAAACAACTGAGCCACCTGGCCAAGGCTCTCCTTCTTTATGTTTCTAATAAAGTGATCTTTGGGGCAGGATTAAACTTTAATACAACCTTGGACCTTCTAGTCATTGGAGAGTCCTGTCATGCTTTCATATTGTAGAAAGGAAAAATAAACAGATTGAAATTGTGTCATTGAAGGAGAAATAATAACAGGGCCCTCAAAGCTGCTCTTAGTATTTTAGACATATGTAATTTCCTAACGAGTGCTTTTTCCTATTATGAGGCAGGTAGTGATGAGACACCTGTTAACAAGATAGCTCCCTTTCCAGGAAATGTGTAGTGACTTAGGATTTATAAATATTTGTATATGTTTACATATACACAAGTATAAACATATCCTGATTTCTCCTCATGGTCAAGAAAACTAATCCTGTAGCTTCCGGTGAAAGTTCTGCATTCTTTGATCCTCTTTCCTCCCCTAGTCCTGGTCTCAGCTTCCAGTGGCTGCTGAATTCAGTGTATCCCACGTACCTTCTTGTCAGCTGCTGTGGGTGAGGAGCATGTGGGGGGATTGGCATCACTTTCGTGTTATTCACAGGAACGAGAATGCTGGGCAGCATCTCCCTGATGGTAAATATCAGAGCTGCAATTTGAACCCATGCCTTCTGACTCCGAAGCTCACATCCTTCTACTAATACCTTTGTTATTTCTTATAACAGTTTTTGAAAAAATGAATGAGTGAAACTTTCTTTTGGCCCTGCAGAATGAGGAGAAAGGAAGAGAAAGGAAGAGAAATATGCAATATTTTACTTTCTTATCCCTACTTTGTCATAGAAAAGCAGTGTCAGTATTTGCACATATTGTGAAACGATGACCACAGTAACTTTTGAACATCTGTCACCACACGTACTTACAGATTTTTTTCTGTTGTGGTGAGAACTTTTAAGATCTACTGTCTCAGCAACTTTCAAATATGCAGTACAGTTTTTTTAGAAAAAGATTTCATTTATTTATTTTTAGAGAGAGGGGTAGGGATGAAGAGAGGGAAACATCAATGTGTGTTTGCCTCTTGTGTGCCCCCTAGTGGGGACCTGGCCTGCAACCCAGGCATGTGCTCTGACTGGGAATTGAATCAGTGACCTTTTGGTGTGTAGGGCGCTCAATCCACTGAGCCACACCAGCCAGAGTATGCAGTACAGTTTTGTCAGCTATCATCACATGTTGTACATTCCCATGTCTTATTTATTTTATAACTAGAAGTTTGTAGCTTTTGACTCCCTCCCATTGTATATCTAAAATTAATATAATTTATTTGTTAATTACTGTATATTGCTGTGCATAATGAGCTCCCATGTATGATGTGCACCCTTGGCTTTGTGTGCATTATACATGGGATTACTATACCCATTATTATACCCATGGTGTGTAATCGTGATACGCATGTATAATGTGCATCCTTATTTTTCCCTCAAAAATTTGGGCAAAAAGTGCCAATTATACATAGCAAACTATGGTGTATAATTAAAAATGGCATTAAAGAGAAAAAAAGTAGTGCCATTGTTTCCCTCACAATGCTGTTTATTGCCTTGAAGTACCTAGAATCAGGAAGTTTTGAAAATTAAAGCCATATTACCTTTGTCAGAATATTTCAAGGAAATCGGACACTTTTATTTGTTCTGAAGAAACGTCCCATGACAATGTCCTGAGCCCATGCCTCACCTTTTGATCTGTTCACAGCAAAGTCAGAGTTTCTCAGGCCACAGTGTTTCCCTGTGAAGGCAAATGTGCAGAACCAGGCAGGCCTTTCTCTGGGATATGTAGTCGTTTTTATAGTCTTGGCCATTGGAGTGGTCAGGTTTGGCAACTTAACTCAGGACCACACAGGGAGCTAGAGAAAGAGCTGGCAAAAAGAGCGTCTGCCTTCCAGCGAAATGGTCTTTGCCTAAAACTGTCTACCTTCCTCAGAAAAATAGTCTTTTAAAAGCAGCCTGTTTTCCACCAAGAACCTGGGCTGGAAGATGAATACAGCCACCCTTTGAGACTTCCTATTCATTCACTGTTTCCAGTGGGCAAGTTGTGCAGTCTGAATCACTGGGATGAGTCAGGAACACAGGGCACTTTGATGTGAGGGTGAGGAGTCTCTGAAGCCATGCCTAGTAGTACACCTCCCAGTAAAATCATAGTGGGGAGTAGTCGTTATAACATATGTGTGAGTTTGCAAATAGCTTTTCTTTATTGCTCAGTTTTATTGGTTCTTCACTGAAGGGATCACTAAGAAGTTGCTTCTCCTACGAAGGGTGTTGGACTGCTGCTGGACACAGAAGTTCACCTCCCTGACCCTCTTAGTAGTTAAAAGGCTTAAACTGTCATTGATCTTTTGGCAAGTATCCATTTAGAGCCAAGTTTTTTATAATCCTCACCATCCTCATCATTAGGATTTTCATGCCAATTATCTAACATTCTCTAGCTGCCAGGCTGTATTTTAAGATAAAGTTTTGCTTTGTGCATATTCTGCTCTCATAAAATTTTGAGTACCATAACAATCTCTTCAGGAATTCTTTTGATTTACTAATTTAATGTCAAACAGAGAGTCATAAAGACTAGTGTTCTGTAAGCTTCTTCCTGTTAATAGAATTTGCCTCCTAACTTTTTTGTTTTTAAACTGATATCTTTGAGCACCTATTGCTACCATCCTGTTAGAAGTTCAGTTTGCCCCGTTTTGAAGTGCCCAAACCTAGGCAAGAGGTAGGTAAATAAACCACAGGCAAGCCTGCTGTGTTCTACAGTTACTTTGAATTTCTTTTGGATTCATCACTTAGTGTAGGTGGCAAACACTGTTGAAAAGACAAAAACAGTTACAGAAACCTGCTATGGTACATGTTCAGGAGTGATGTCCATGCTTAGCAACAGTGTATTTTTTTAGGTGCTTCCGAGTGGATTTGTGCCTTGTGATCTCTACCGTGTTAATAAATTTTGCTAAGTGTAAATTCTCTTTGGTCTTGGCACCAAAAGTAGAACAATGTAGAATCCAAGGTTGTGTGCCTAGAACAGGTGTTGGTTAGTGCAGTGAGGGAAATAAACCACCAGGTGGCTCAAGTATATAGCATCTGCACTTGTTAGTCCTTGGTAATTACACTGAAGTTTTGCAGTTGCTTTGCACTTCAGAAAGACCATATAGTAAAAGTCATTGTGAGGACTGTTTTCTTTTCCCCACACAATCTTAGAATGTTAAAGGTAAAAGGTTACAGTAAAGTAAAGGCCTATTTCAATTCTGTTACTGCTAGCATTTATAAATTTTTGGCTCCAAACACTGTTTCGCTTAGATTTACATGAAACCCTGAACATTATTTCTGTTTTTGGCTGAAGTGCCCCACATTGTCATCTTAGAATTTTATGATAATTTTTAATCTATTTATGTTGTCATATATTGTCCACAGTTAAAAATAAAATGAATAGGTATTTAATTTTACTTCTGAAATTTAAACTGTCAGCATGGTTTGTATTGACTTATTTTATACTTTTATTATATAGAAAATAGAGAGACACACAGTCCCTGAGAAATTGAGACATACTTTTTTGGTAAATTTGTTATTGCCCAAGAAGAATTTAAAAACCTGTTTTATTCCGTGAGAAGGAAGTTGCTCAGGAGCTTCCCACTAACATTAGACAGAAAGGATTCAAATGCCAAAACGTTTGCTTTATTTTAGAATATATATGCGATAAAATTTAAATAAAATTAACCTTTGGGGTCCTTTTTTTTTTTTTTTAGCAAATCAAGACACAACATCTATTTTTTTTCTTTTTTGGTTCTTATACTTTTTATTTTTCAATCACAAATTCCCTGGAGTTAGGATTTTTTTTTCTGTTAAGCTTAAGGCATTGTGAAAAATAAGACACTTCTTCAGAAACTTAATATCTAGTTTTCTGTTATCTAGTTCTTTTTTTGATTTGACATTTTTTTCAGACAAAGTCATTAGGTGCTGTCATTTCTGTTACAGAATAGGAAAAGGGACAAGAAGGTGAAATTGAAATCAAGTTTTTTCCTTTGAACTAGTGCTAGTTAGAATTTTCATGAAGATGAAGTAAGTTTTTAAAAACATGTTTTAAAATTACCACAATTTTTTTACTCTTGTTAACTCCAGGTAAGTATAATTACCTCAAAAAGGAAACCAAAGTCTTTACTGATATTATTAAACATAATGTTTTCTTGTCCTTTTTAGTGAAGCGAAGACTGATAATTCCAAAGAGTATGTAAGGAGTAATTGTGACTAAAGAGTGAACGTCATTGAACTGCAGATGGTCAGAAGCAGTGTTTACTGTGTCTGAAAGTCTTGATGTATGTTCAATAGACTACACTAAATTTCCCTTTCTGTGTATGGTTAGCCATGTAATAACCAAGAGTCTTAAACAGCAAATCTTTGTTAAGGCATTAGTTTTTGACAAGGAAATTGATGTGATTTCAAAAAACTACTACTGTGTGTGAACAGTGTAGAGGAAGCTGTGTGTGTTTTCCCCCACTCATAATTAGGAAAGTAAAAGCAAAAAGTGTGTGTGTGTTTAGTACTTTTTAGCCCTAGTTATTTTTTTATTTGTACTGGTAGCTTGGTATACAAATGGAATCTTTTTTATCACGACGATAAAAGAATTAGAGATATAGAGCAAGTTGATTGATAAAGAAGTAAAATTGTTAAAAATGCTTAAAAATATAGTTTCGTGTTATAATACTTTTAGATGCAATATTTTTTTGGATTCAAGCAACTGTATATGTGTGTGCACTTAAAAAATATTCCATAAGGAGTTGACATTTAAGAATCATGAAGAATATTTTCCCCAACTTTATTTTTTATATTTCTTTTTAAATTTTTTAAAAATTAGTTTTGCTTTTTTGCTTGATAAATTACAGTGAACATTCCCGTTAAGCTTCGATATGAAAAGAACTGCATTACAGAATACGAGAATGTCTTGATCAGTAGGTGCTTCCCTTTATACACACAGTCCAAACTGCTCCCAGAGCTGAGATGGAGTCTGGATTTCCGAGGTGCGGGAACTACCAACCTAGCTTGACTTGCCTCATGTTGAATTGAGAAAGACAAATAATATTTATGTACCTTTTTTAAATAGTGCTTTCACTAAGTTTCCACTATTTCAGGGGTCATTGTGGCCATTTCATGTATATTTGATGCCTTTATAGTCTTAGAATGAAATTCATGGATAACATCTTAACTGCACACATTATTTTTATTAATCCATGTAATGTTTTTACTACAGCCAAAAAAAGAAATAAAAGGAAAGTGATGTGTAAGGGAAATTTGTTTCTGTATATAAGTGTGTGGACACGGCTGCATTAGGACCTTTGATGAAGCGCTCAGCTGCCTGCTCCTAACATAGAATCCCAGATGTGCTGGCTACAGGTGCAGACTGTGACAACTGGGGGTGGCAGTGGCAATGGCAACTCAGTGAATGCTAGTGGTAATGCTGGTGGTGACATCATTTTTTGAAATGGTCCGATTTCATTTAATTTGGCATAAAATGGTAGTTTTCCTTAACACATACTTTGTGCCTGTGTAAAAACCTGTTAGGTTCTATGCTCAGATAATTAGAAAAAGCTTGTTTCCCCCACCCCCCACCCTGCCACAGGAGTATCCAGCAGGACTTCTGAGAGCTGTGAGGGACACAAGACCATCTTTGTGTCCCCCAGGCATTAAAGCCCCTCTGACACTCCACCCGCTAAGCAGCAGCATTCCCCAGTGACTGTGTAACCAGATGCCTCCCTAAATTCCCAAAAGCTCTTTCAGCACTATGGGAATGTAGGCTGAGAGCTCCTGTGGTACATCCCTACCAAATTACCTGGCCGTGTTCATTCAACAACATTGTTAAGAACCTATCTCTCGGGCAGTGGTAGGTGCCAGAGGGGAGAAGACGAGTGACACTTGTTTCCTTCCTGTGAAGTCTTGTGTGTGAGAAAAAGATATATATACAGTGTAAGGGGAGGGGAGGTCACTGGTGGGATCATTTTAAAGATAAGCTGTTTTTCCTCCTACCATTACATTACATCCCTTATATATCATGGTGGGTCCTTAGGATCATGGCCAAGAGGACACTGCCATTAGGAACCATTGGGTGGGAATTCCAGCTGTGCTCCTTACACGAGGTGAGACCTTGAACAAAACCTTCTTTAGGCATGGGATTGCTCATCTGTAGAAATGAAGAAAATGAGATTACCTACATAATGAGGTAACTAACAATTATTTTTTTTTAATTTTTTTTATTTTAATTGTTTTTCAATACAGTTTTCTGTCTTTTACTCCCATGCCAGACCACCCCCCAGTGCTCCCCACCTCCCTCCCCTTTCCACCCCCCTTAGTTTTTGTCCATGTGTCCTTTATACTT